>JAHCHA010013272.1:737527-792527 GCA_027742795.1 Vigna hirtella
TGAAGTGACATTTCTCAAAATTGAGAACAAGGTTTGTTTCTATGCATATTTTCAAAACTTTTTCCAGACTGTCTAAGCATGCATCAAAAGAGGATCCATACACAGTAAAATCATCCATAAACACCTCTATGCAACTTTCAAGAAAGTCGCTAAAAATGCTGAGCATGCATCGTTGGAAGGTACCAGGGGCATTGCATAAACCAAAGGGCATCCTCCTATATGCGAAAGTGCCAAAGGGGCAGGTGAATGTGATTTTCTCTTGATCCTCAGGCGCAATATTGATTTGGAAATAGCCCGAAAAACCGTCAAGAAAACAATAATGAGATTTTCCTGCCAGGCGCTCCAGCATCTGATCAATGAATGGTAGGGGAAAATGATCCTTGCACTTCATGGTTGAACAACAATATTTGTATGACCGCGACAGTCGCATCAAAAATTTCACTTTCCAAGTTATTTTTCATTTAGCCTTCAAATGTCCCAAATTGTATCTCCAAATTTTCCTTGTAAAATAATTAGCTCAGATAATTCAAATTAGTTAAAATAAGAATTTTCGATCAAATTTAGCACAATTAGGAAAAATAGGATAAATACTGGACAATTAAGCGCAATTTCTTGATTAAACCCGGTGTAATAAGCTAAGTGCAGTGATTAAAATATTGATTCATCAGCAATGTCTTCAAGAATTAAAGGGATATCACAAACGTTGTGGAGCTCTTGAGTGAACGTTTTCTTGTGATACTGCGGGACGGATGATTTCGTGGAAGACTGAGAAGTTGTATTCACAACCCAGATCAAGAAAAATTCAAGGCACCACAGATTCGTCATGAGTGGCAGCAATATTTGAGACATAATGAAATCATAATTGTGGGCACCCTTCATAATATGTATTTGAATTTCGATTTGTCACATTTCAAAGACTAGCCCTCCTTAGCCATTGAAATTAATACATGGTATATAATTTGACTTTTGTTGTATATAAATCTAAAACAACAAAAGGAAAATGAACAATATTTTTTAATAGAAATGAGAGTGATAAGACATCACTATATTGTTTGCCTTCCAACTGCGTTGCTATCACAATCAACATCAAGGAAAACTTATTAACTAACCACTGTTATATTTTTATTAATATAAACAAAAATATTTATGGCAGGTTGTTACAAGCGAAAAGTATTAGTCGAAAAAAGGTTTACCATATTTTCATTGACCATAATAAAAAGCAGAGAACAAAACTGTAATGACCCTAACCTCAGTCAAAGCTTATCAGATACTAATATTTGAGTTCAAATGGGACAGCAAAAGAGCACTGCTAAAACTAGTAACCTAACCACTATGGTGGTAACCGGTCAGAGTTAGTCTTTACATATGTTACAATATGTCTCTGAGAACATGCAACGATAACACTAACAAACAGGAGTATTATAACTCCATTCTATTTTCATAATAGTTATTACATATAAAAGATCATGTAATCCATATTTGTATGCCTTAGAAGCTTATCATTTTATGAGATGCTTAAGGCCATCACCTTCCCAACCAAGCTTGAGCATTTGATCGACCACTTTCAAGCTCAACTGCAAGAAGCAATGAGCAGCGAGAATTACCAACCATTTGGGTGCATTCAGTCCAACAGGCACATAAAAATATCAAAAACTATCATACCGAACAGGTGTAAATTGTAAAACTCCAAATAATGTGCAAATCTAATTATTTTTATGAAACTAGATTGCAGGTGAAACATCAACTTTTATGCTTTTATCCAATTTACAAGGATCATAAAAAAAAATCATTGCTTGGGATCGTGGAATATTTAGAAACAGGATTCACTAGTAAATCGTAAGCAATGATTGATATTTGACAATGATCCTTATTAAGAGTGATCTAACTTACAGTCGGATCAGTGAAGACAATCAACTGTTTATCCCAAGTTGAAACCAAAAGATTTGTGTTATCTTTATTTAGGGCAAGAGCTGTGATATCCTGTCCTTCTCTCAGCTTCAAGACATGAAACACCTACACAAGTTAGTATGGTAGAGTGGTTAGTATTGAAAAACAGTCCCAAGGATATGCATAGCAGGAAGGAAACAGGACTCCTGATGTTTGAGAGAATCAGAATGCCGTTCTTACTGAGTATTTTCTTATAATATGCAAATATTGAGGAAGTTTGAAGGCACATAAAGAAACAGTTTGATGAGAAATGAAAGATATGATGTTCTTTTGACAGCTCAATTTAAACATCTTAATATTGTACCTCCAAAGTGTGCAAATCCAGGAAGCAAATTGAAGGTGATGGAGCATTTATTCTGTTGGTATCGTGAGTTTCTTCTGAGTCTGAATAAAAATCTTCATTACCTGACTTACTGGATTGCGAATTCCAACTGCTATTGTAGGCTCTACCATTTTCTTGAGAATTAATTCCAATCAAAGCTCTCCATCCATCAAGAGAAATTTCCATGCAACAAATGCTGCTAGAGAAAGGTAATTCTGATTTTGCAATCAGAACACCATTAAGAGTAAAGGTACTGATAATATGCTTTGATTCATTCCACACCACGACAATCCCTTCAGAGGAAAGGGAGACAGCGTGAGCCAACACACCATCCAGTCTTCTGACTAAACGTCCCTCTCTTATAGAGTGTAGGAGAACATCTGATGAGTGGGAGCATGAAACAACCATTCGAAGACCTGAGTTAACACAACAACTGAGTATTTCACTGTGGTGCCCCCTAAGTACCTGTATAGGGCCCTCAATACGGCGTCTACGATTCTTTTCCATCAACAAATGTGATGAAGAACTACTGCCAGTTGAAGGCCTCATGCCAGTGCCATTCCCAGTAGAAGATTCCGATGTGACACTTGAATTAGATGCAAGGGCCCTATGTATTCTCCAGAGTAATACTGTTGTATCTCGGGATCCTGTCACCAGGTAGTCACTATTCGGTGAGAGACCAAGGCAAGTTACAGGAGCACAGTGAGCATAGGCTGTTTCCAAGGTTTTAGCTCCATCTGAGGATATTAACCTGATACTATTATCAGCATGCCCACCTAATCAGAAGTCCAATTGGCAAGTTAGATGTGAAAGACTCAGACAGTTTAAAAAGTTGCTACTACAAATATAGGTCAAGTTTCTTAGATGAATTTTAAGATCTGAGAGGGGGAAGAGAGAGTATTTTGAAAAACACAAAAAGAACTGCATTCTAGAAATAATACTTCTCTTCTTCAGCCTAGAGTTTATAATGGTTTTGGATATTATAACCATATGTTGAAGACCAGTCCCACTCAAAAAGATCTGGCTTAATTGAAGTATATTACTAGAAGGCCTGCTTAATTGAAGTATATATTTAAAATCTGGCTAAATCAAATAACAGGTCGCTGCTATGATTTCTCTACATTGTTTCGCTACTGCTTCAACTAGTGATTACTTTTGAGCAAATAACTGAAGAAGTTGGAACTATTTACTTTTTACATCTATATAGTTTTATTCTCCTTGTTCTTATACCTAAATCTTTTCCAAATAACAAATTTTCCCTTGGTCTTAATTCATAGCTGCAACGCCACATACAATTTTGTCTTTTCTAAGAAATACTAGAACATAGGGTATACCAAATGGCTATATAAGTACTGTTAACGTTCCCCCTTTGTTAATCCCCTTGAGAAAAATTCCTCGAAATTGATTAATTGTATTATCTGTATTTCCAGGAAAAATATAAATCCATGCTAATGGCAATGGTTATTATTTTAAGCTAACTTCTCATATAAGAGGTTAATTACCAGAAATAACCTTTTCACATACTACTAGTGGCAGGATATTTTAATAATACTAGCTCGTCTAGATTTATACCAGTAATAATTTCTTTGTCACATGTTATAGAGACAATAGCTTGGCTTCTAATTCCAGAAACAGGAAAAGCCAATGCTTGGGGATATTGCCACTCTTCACCAGTACCAGCAGGACCTTTTAACATGCGTATAATCCCACCAGCGGAACCTGATGTAGCCTTTCCATGATGAAAGAGGAATGGTGTACCCTGACCATCAGGTGTATTGGGTTGCCACTTGTGCTGTGCAACATGAGCTGCTGGTGCATTTAAATCAACAACCACAACCGTATCTGAAGACGCATGGATGGCAGCAGCTGGTAGATTGCACTGTTCAGGGGATGGAATGGCATATGACTTGATTGCTTTTGGGTTGCGGAATATTGTCTGATAGACATAAATATATACATTACAAATTTATCATTATAATCACATGCATTGATCATTGGCAGTTGAGCAAGCATGGAACAATAGGAGAGCACTTCGAAGCATTTCACCACAGGTTTTAAACAATTCTTAAAACAAAGGAGACACCTTATATATACATAAAATCTACTGAGGAGTAACATAACATAGTAATGAAAAAAGTAGTCAGAGGTACTCGAAACAGATAAATTGGGCTTTCTTTATGACTGGGTAGGTAGTGTCTAATCCAGGATCAATTTATTTTTTCTCTCTTTCTACTAGTAGGAAGGAGAGGGGAAGGATTCATAATTCTTAAGTTTAGAAGAAAATAATTTCTCTTATTATTTCCCATTACATACATTCTATATATATATATATATATATATATATATATATATATATATATATATAAATTGATTAGACAATTTAGAAAACAAGTACAGTCTATTCTAGGAAATAAATTCCAGAGATTGCAGGATTATTATACAAGTAATAAAACTGAGATACAACAAATATACAGAATTAAAGTCAATAGGAATAAAATCTAAATCTTTCTTGACCCTAATGTTCTCCACAAATAGGGTGGAGATACTGATCTCATGTACAAGTTTTTTTTTTTTTAATTTGTTTTTTTATAGGTGGAGCATATGGCTGGAGTATATTAGAATACTTTGGTCTGTTAGTTGGATACAATTTTTACTAAAATCTGTTTAATGAAACTTAGTTATGCACATAATACATGATTTGTAGTAGCTACCTTAAATCATTTAATCATAGTAACTTACTTAGTAAAAGATTTTCTTACGAGACAAATAATGAAACAGATGGAATATTTAACAAATAAAAATAAAACCCTTTTTGTATTGAAATACTTAAGGGAATCAAAGTCAATGGTAAGTAAAATATAAGAAATGGGGACGAGTATGGGTTTTGGTCATGTTTGGGGTTTTTTCCTGGAAGAGTTTAGAATTAGTGAGTAATTTAGTAAAAAGAAATATACATTTTTCTCTTCATATAGGAACCAAAATAAAGAAAAACAGCCATTATCCATGCATGGCTAATGGATAATCATGAATTATTAGTTTGCTTGATGACTTTTGTATGTAAATCTAGACACATTACAGAAAGCCAAAATAAAATATGGGTAACAAGACAGGGAGCACACATACATGCTTACTCAGAAAGAAGTAATCAATATCAAAGTTACCTGCAAATGAAGAACTTCTGATAGTGGCTTCTTCTTCAAGTGTGGAATAGTCAAAAGTTGGGATGGTGTTTGTCCAAAATAAGCAATCTGATCTTGTGTGGCATGCTGTTGCACCTTTGCATGTCATGCACAGTAGAAAGTACGAGTGTTAACAGAAACAAGTCAGTTTGGATAGTTTGTAGATGTATTACTTGTAAGTTTTCTTTGTACATCTGTAGATTTATTAGTAAATTACTTTATACAGATGTCAGTTCTCATGCAGTTGTTAGTATGTAGACTGTTGCTTCCAGTACCCTATCAATTTTCTTCCAGCTCCCCATCCTAGTTACTGGAAAATTTTTCCAAGTGGGTGAGTATTTTCTGGAAATGCGGGTAACTGCCTTGTTGAAAATTGTTTCCAGAATTGGTTTAGTGTGTTCCGGAAATAAAATCCAAAATCATGAAGTGCAGGCAGAAATTTGATGGGGTGCAAGAAGAAATAGCCTAGTAAGTAATATCTATAAATATTTGCGTACTCATACTTTCAAATGTGATATACGTAATAAAAATTCAGTTCATGTTCAGTTCTCTTTCTCTCTTTTAACCCTCAGTTCAATTCATCTAAGACGGCATCCAAAACATTTTTTTTTTACGATCAAGCTTCTCCACTCAAGCTTCTTCACTGAGTTCTTCATGATTCAGCTCGCTGTTGCTTCTGTTCAGTCAATTTAGTACTTTCTATTGGTGAATTGTTATAGGTTCCTGATTTTGAGATTATCTTAGTCTCTTTGATGCTGTTCATAATTTTCTTCATTCCCATTTTGCAGTGGTGAATTATGCATTCTGCTGCTGGTTCATTATCAGTTCATAATTTTCTGTTTTATTGTAATTGAGCTCTGTGAAAGTTAATTGGAAGTTGCAATCAGTGAATTGTCCTCATAGCTACTTTTTCTTTTGGTGATAGTGAATTGAGCTTTTTGAACAATGGCTTTGTTCTTATATCCACTTTTCTTCTTTTCAATTGCACTTGGCAATAGTGAGTTTTGCTTTGGACAAGGTGAATTTCACTTTGGACAAGGTGAATTTCGCTTCGCAATCGTTTCCAACAACTATTGTTGAGAAACTTGATGATTGTAATTAGTGGCACTGGCTTCAATATGTTGAACCAGTAATCAAATCACACAAGTTACAACGATTTGTTGTGAATCCAATGGTTCCACCTTGCTTTCTAACTGATTGTGTTGCTGACAGTATCGATCGTGAGCATGAAGCTTGGGAAGTTTGGTATCCAACGTTACTGGTTTTGTACTCATTCATATGAAGTTTGGGAGAAAATTCATGAGTATTTCAATCTTCAAACAAGTCTTGTACATGACAGCTGCGTACTACAATGCATTCTATCAAACTTGGTTCCAAATCAATGGAAGAGTATTTGCTCAAGATTAAATATTATGTTGTGAGCTTGCTGGGGTTGGTGTTCTTGTGCGACATGAAGAATATGTTCATGCTATTTTAGAAGGTGTTTCATTTGACTATGCTCCAGTTGTATTTGTTATTGAGAGTAAGAAATGCACACCTTTAATTACTGAAATTGAAGTTCTTTTGTATGGACATGAAACATGCCTTAATTGTTATGCTTAAGAGACACCAACTTTAGTCCCACCACACTGCATTACACTCAAGCTCCTTACACTTATTGTGACAGCCAATGTGGAGGCTTTCTCACTAGAGTATCCTCTCGTGGTGGTAGTTCTAGCAGAGCATGTGGTGGAAAATTAGCCAATTTTCAGTGCCAAAAATGTCTCAAATTTGGACATACAACCAATGTTTGTTATTTCATATCTGATGCATCCTATCAGCCTCATGAATCACTGTTTTTCATTTATCGTGTTACACAACAGTCCATTCCTTATTTGGCTGGTTCATATAAAACATCAAATACTTGGGAGAATCCTAATACTAAGCGTAAGAACAATGCTCAACCGAGTGCAAGGATGATGAAGTCTACTTCTCAAGGTAATGCCAATAGTTCTTGGATACCAGATTTTGGTGCAAGCTTCCATGTTACTGGTGAACCACAAAACATGAAATAGTGGTGCAGGTTTGAGTATTTATGGTGGTGGTTCCTCCTCTTTTGTCACCTTATGAGTCACTTTTCAACTAAATAATTTGTTGGATGTTCCTTCCATTACTAAAAATGTGTTAATTGTTAGTTAATTTGAAAAAGATAATTTAGTTTTCTTCGAGTTCCATTCTAACAAATTTCTTGTCAAATCATAGGGACGAATAAAGTTCTTTTTTAAGGAATTGTTGGTGTTCATGGACTTTATTCGTTCAACAATGATTAGCTTCACAGTCAATCTTTTCAGCTGCATTCCTCTTCTAAGTCCATTGGCTATTCTGCTCAACATTCTTTTTTAGTAAACTCTTTTCAACAATGTCAATAAGGCCAATCTTGTAGATAATAGTGTACATATGTGGCACAATTGACTTGGTCATCCAAATAATCATGTAATGCAAATTGTACTCAAACATTGTAAAATTCCAGTGTCTAATAAAGCCGATTGTCAATTTTGTTCATCTTGTTGTGTTGGAAAATCACATAGATTGCCTTCTCATGTCCCTAGATCTGTATATTCTCCCTTAGAACTTAATTTCGTTGATCTTTGGGGACCTGTACATCTTATTTCTCATGCAGAATTCAAATATTATGTTTTTTTTGTTGTTGCTTACTCTAGATACACCTGGATATTTCAAATAAAGTCTAAATTTGAAATGTTAATTGTATTTCAAACCTTTAAGACAATGGTTGAATCACAACTGAATTACAAAATCAAAAGTGTTTGGCTCAGTCTGATTGGGGTGGTGAATATAGTCCCTTTACCAAAGTTTTAGCTCATCATGGTATAGTTCATAGACTTATTAGTCCTCATACTCATTGTCAAAATGGTGTTGTTAAATGTAAACTTAGGCACATTATTAATTTACCTTACATTGTTGCGTCATGCTTCTCCTCCTTTACAAATTTGGGATCAAGCATTTATTATTGCAGTATATCTTATCAATAGGCTGCCTACAACATCTCTAGACTTTGCCATGTCGTATTCTGCTTTGTTTAATAAACATCCAAATTTTCATTTCCTCAAAAGTTTTGATTGTAAGATGACTCTAAACCTGACTCTGATACCATGTTAAGAAGTGGACTTTAAACCTAACTCAACTCTATAAAACCAGCTTGTAAGATGAGATTTGCACCCACTATATACTCTAAACTGGCCTTATCACTAGTCGATGCGGGACTTCTAATACAACTTGATGTCAATATATCCTTTTTGAATGATTACTTGATGAAACAGTTTATATGCAACAACCACCTGGTTTTGAAGCAAGTGATCAGGCTCTTGTTTGTGAGTTGAATAAAGCAGTCTATGGTTTTGTTAACCACACTTGTGATGCCTCTCTCTTCATCTACATAAAAGGAATTAAAAGTTGTGGTTTATGATGATATAATCATAACTGGAAGCTCTATTACTCTCATTCAGAATATTACAACTTGACTTCATGCACCTTTTTCCTTAAAACAACTTGGTCAACTAGACTATTTTCTTGGCTGAGATATAATATTTCTCTGATTTGTCTATTCTCATGACTCAGACAAAGTATGTAAGAGACTTGCTTCATATAACATCATTCAATTTCATCCCCTATGATCTCCAATTGCATGTTGTCTAAACATGGTATTGATCTTTTTCCAGATCCTATTTTATTTCGTTAAGTGGTTGGTGCTTTGAAATATGCCACTCTTACTCGGCCAAAAGTTAGCTTTGTTGCAAACAAAGTTTGTCAGTTTATTGCTAACCCATTGGATTCTCATTGGGTTGTAGTTAAACGCATTTAGGGTTTAGGGCAAACTCAATGTGAGGAATTTTCTTCTGAAAAATCTTGTCCTTGAGTTTGTGAGGGGATGTTAGTAGAACCAAGTCAGTTTGTATAGTTTGTAGATGTATTACATGTAAGTTTTCTTTGTACAGCTGTAGGTTTACTTGTAATCTACTTTGTACAGCTGTCAGTTATTTTACAGCTTTTAGTAAGCAATGCCAATAAATGCATCTTGTACACATACTTTCTGATGCAATATACATAATAAAGATTCATTTCATATTCAGTTCTCTTCCTCTCTTTTCACTCTGGATAAGTTATTTGTTGAGGTCTGATGCTTTTATAATATTCAGAGGTGTTGCATATGATTGATGTTGTTTGAGACGCAAACATAGTTGGGCGAAATGCCTCCTTAGAACTCTTTCTAAAAGTTATGCAATCACATTAATTGCTTTTGATTAAAAAAAGAGATAGTAAGGCCACAAGGGATTGTTTTTCTAGCTCTAATTTTAACAAAAAAGATGAAAGCGATTTTTTCTCCATCACATCTGTTATATTTTCCTCAGTTTCTCTACATCTTGTATTGGTCACAAGGGAAATTTATCATGACAAACAAGAAAGCTAACCAACAAAAAAAGGATTGCATTGTTTATCAAGCTTAAGCAGTTAATTTCCTTACTAATAAAATTATGGAAACAAACACATATATAAGTGACAAACATAACTATAGCTAACATGTACTTTAGTCCTTTAACCAAAGAAGGTAGTTCTCATTCAACAATTAATGTGGAAAATATAAAGAGGCAACGGAGACATACTGGGTCAGATATTTTATCAATATCCACTGTCCCTTCATAAGTAATGTAAAAGAAAACATTATTTTCTGCAATAGCTTCTTTTCCCCGTTGCTTATACCTGCATGGTTAAATCCATTTAATGTAACCATATGCAAATTTTCAAGGGACTAAAATAAAGTGAAAATTTAAAAAGGAATGCTATAGATATGTACATAAAAAATGATAGAAAAATAAAACTCATGAATAAACAAAAGGTTGTTAGGAATTCAAGTATGATTTGAATGTCTCACCTTGAATAGAAATGAGAAAGTTGAGTGACATAAGAAAATAAAGACCCACAAACATGAACCCTTAAGGTTTTATGTTAAAGGTGGTGTCAGGTCTTTTATATGTGTAACTTATGGCTCATAGGTTGTAAATATGCTCAGTTTATCCCAGTAAAGAAAAATGGTAGGTTTATCTTGGTGTCTGACTCAAATGGAGACAAGTCCCGCTGTGGTAGAAACCCAACAATAGTAAGGGTAAGGGGAAGTTGTTGAGATAAATGGCTGGTACAAGCATGTCTTGTTGTGGAAAGTGGTGTCAAATCTCTTATATGGGCACCACATTCTTCGAAGGTGGTGAATATCCTCAGTCTATCCTAGTAAAAATATCTCAACAGCTTTGAACCAGGCTTGCAAGCCAAAAGAATATGGAGAAAACGAAAAGCAAGAAGAAAACCTACCCAAATATGAGATCAATCCACTCATGCAAATGAGAAGATACATATTCACTCTCCAGAGCCATCCTATGCTTGTGCACAAAATCAACTGGATTCTCGGCCCAAGCAGGAAGTTTTACAGTATCTGGTATGACAAAAGTAATTCTCATGAAGGGGTAATAACTTTAATATGCATATATATGTAGTCACAATTTCTTCTTAAAAAGGAAATGGAGAAAATCTCAATGAGTATACCAAGCTTTCCTCCCAATTGTGTTGTGCCAAAATCAATTGAATTTTCATTTGTGAGGACCTCAGGGAGGTAAAATAGCTCAGGAACCTAAGTTGAGATTGAAATATGAAAAAAAAAGAATGAAATATAAGTTTGAAGAAAACCATGGGAAGCATTTAAAAATATAAGTACTAAACACATTGAAGTCCTCCAAGAACAACTAGAAGTCTTTGATATGCAAGTACAAAAAAATTTAATTAAAAGCATTCAAGAAAACCAATCATGCTGTCATAAGTTAGTAAAGATATACCAATTCCTTCACATCACTCATGTCCTCAAGAACTCCATTCCAAGTAGCAGAAATATCAGAAAACATTCGATCTGCATGATCAAATTTTCCACCTTGAAGTTTGATTGCAAGAGTAGTGAATGGTTCAACCCTAATAAGATAATACAAAACCTGTAAAAGATAATAACGATTAACTAATGCAAAATGAGCAACTAAAATGCAACCATATTAAATGCTGTCATTTGCATACTGGGTGATAGCTTCTGTTGCAACTTCAGAAGAACTGAGAAAAAGCATCGTGATTTGGATTTATTGTATGACTTAGAAAGGAAATGGGAAATTTAATGCAGAAGCCAAAAATAACTACAGATGCTAACAAGACCCTTCCGAAACAGCCTGTTTACATGTGTGTGTGTATATATATATATATGTGTGTGTGTGTGTGTAAGGGTAGGGCCACATACAATGACCCTTTCCTGTACTTTCTCATGCAAGAAGCCTTTTAACGCTGGGGTATGTTAGTAGCATGCCAACATACAAGAAATAAAAATAAATAAAATAGCATAACATTAAAGTGCCCAAGTTTACACTAATCACATTTTGTGAGGTGTCTTTCTGCATCAGGACTTTGTTGACAATACTGAACGTAAACCAACCTTACTTTAATATCCTAAGCATTCATAATTTGATTGGTATCACATGGAAGCCATTTTATTTGATCTTAACATGATTGACCATTTAAAGCATCCTGGCAAAAAATCTACATCTTATTCCCTTTAAAAATCATCTAGCCCAAAATCAATAAATATTCTCTATCTCCCTTTTTTGTGAGCGCCATAGGTTCAGATGATTGTACATTTGATACTTCTAAGATACTCACATAATGCAGCCAAAAATGATCCAAATTTTATTGAGTGTAATTCAGGATAGGTGAAACTTCGTATATTTCAAATTGGGAGTTCATGCAAAATATTAAACTTGACATCAACTCAAAGTTAATCACTTAAGCTCCATCTGAATCAACCATGTAGAGGACACTAATTTCTTGATAGAACTCACAAGTAAGAGAATAAACCAAAGACTAGCGTCAACAGTCTACGTACTAAATTACCAGAGTAAAATTCAAAGGAGGTGGAGAGTGGGACCTACTGTTCCTGCACTTGAGTAGTGTGATCCATAGTGGAATTTAGGTATTACGGGGTCATCAAAGCTGGAGTATCTCTGTTGAAATTTTTTAAGACGATCTGGGTTCAGTGCTCCAATTGGCTGCATGATATAAAAAATTACAAATTTAAAATATGAAGTAATTTCCCTTGATTTCATCAAAGCAACATTCATGATAACCTTTGAAAGATCCCGGTAAGAAGAAGGATTAGAAAGATCCAAGCTCTTTGAACTGTAATCAGAAAGAATCCAGGGGAAAACTGGATACTGCAAAAAATTCATAATGATAAAATATATAACATGAAGATAGAGTTATAGAGTTTAATTATAGAATGCAATAAGTTAGTAGCGAAGATCACCTGGGTTATATCATTATAACTACGCCCAGCCAATGTATTGAGTTGCATTAGATACTCAAAATTACTGATCTGCATAAGGGCACCGCAAAATCAAAGTTAGTAAGCAAATTACATTCGAAACTAATTGCTTGTCTGGTAGCTGTTACTAAAAAGTATGATAAAATTTTCAACAACTTATGCCAAATTTCATATGTTTGTGTTAGAGATACCAGAGCACCTCTGCTGCTAATCAATACAATGGCATACACAGTATTGCTATTTTAGTTCAGTTAGTTTCGTTTGGCTTAAGCAATTGCTTAGAGAGTGATGGGGAAAGGGCCAAAAAATATAACAACTTGGCAAAGAGTAATAACGCAGCGGAAATTCAATCCCTCTTCTTGTGAGAATCTGTGAGGAGCACCAAACAAATAGAACAAAAATAGAATCCAAAGCACAAAGAAGCACCAACAATTTTTAACGTGAAAACCCCTCAATGCAAGGGTAAAAACCACGAGTCGTCCAGACCAAAGAAAAATACACTATGATCAATAATAGGGTACAAAAGAGTCTCCAATAATAACACCAAATGATGTGTTCAATAAGCCAATTTAAATAAGCACAAATGCTTACAAATGAGAACCAAGAAGATAAAAATTCTTCAAAACAAGGCTTCTGGTGCGAGACCAATTTCTCCCAATCTAGACCTCCGATTGACGATCCGAACGGTCAGAATGAAGAACCATATGTCGGGAACCTACTGTCTAAAAATCAGCTCAATCCAACGGTGAACGACTTCACAGCGACGAAAACACCAATGCAGGTTTAGGGTTATGCGGGAATAGCTTTCTCTCTTCCTTTTTCTCTCACTTTCCTTTTGCCTCTCTTCAAATGACTCTAATGTGCCCTACTTTGATGTGACTACAATTTGTTTCTTTTACAATTTCTGGCTGTGAGTTTACTGAGGTGTGCGAGTAAGGGAGAAAGTTAGGATTCTTACCAAGATTCCTAACATCTACGCTAGACCGTCCCAGAGCTTTAACCAAACCCTTGCAATAATTGTTTTTGTACCGTAGCCGGAGGTATCATTGGACCTCTGGCAAACCTTTCACCCGAGCTTTTGCAAAAGCTTTCGCCATTGCCACCGTCAGACTTGTTGTTGTCATTGCTACTGCCACCGTCAGACTTGTCATTGCCACAACCATCGTCGGGGCTTTTGTGTCTTATTGTTCTGTTTTAATTAAGCATGAAGACTCCACTAAGCAATGTTGATCTTTTAACTTCATAGGTAAATATACACATACACTACATGCTGAAATTGAACATTTGAAATCTCTCATGGAGTCTATCAATAAGTCATCTTTTGGTACGTGCTTGGTAGTCGTGATTGGTAAGAACTCCAATTCCTCTTTTCATGTTTCTAAAACTTTATGTAAAGACTCTTGGGTTCCAAACTCTGGTGCGACAAACCATAAGACCCCTAGAATCTATGCAATCATTCCAATATATTTTATTTTCTTTTTATAGGAGAATGTATTTAATAAAATATTTCTTTTCTAACTTTCACTATTCAAGTATATGTTACATGCGATGTAATCCAATTGGATATGTGATACAAGTGTTACACATTTATATCTAGTAAGGAATAAATGGTTAGTACAAAAACAAATCATCAACGTTTATGCTTGAATTTAAACATAATTTCTTTTGAATAAACCAACTTAATATGTGAAAAATGCAAATCCAAACACAAAATGGTCTTTAGAGATAAGTAGCTTCTCACCTCCCACCTTGCCCAACGCTCCATAAGCTGGGTTCTTTTCAAAAGTAATCCAGGCCTCTGAAAAATAAATTAATTTATCCTAATCACATGCAAAGAAATTTATGAAGACGAAAATTCAGAAACAAAAATAATACCTGGGTAGCTAAATATATATTGTTTAAATACAGAGGTCGTGCATGAACAATTGCTTGATATGCATTCCTTCGCCCATCTCTACTCTGCAAAGGAAATTTTGGTTGGGAGAATCAGTTCTGGGAATGTAAGGTTGCATCAATTACCAATCATTCGCTCATCAGTATGATGTTCAAAAATATATTAAGATTAATTGTGGTTAAAAGTCTCAAAATATTATATTTCTGAAATATGAAAGGAAAAAAGGTAGCATATTCTAGAATTAGTACCCCAAAGTCAAAGAAGAAGTTGGAACGGTCCACCATAAATATCTCTAGTGCACTTCTCCTAAGAAGATATCTGTAGAAGGCATCAATTAGTGCATGCATACAACATTAAGTTTCACTCCATATGGACAACAACTTTGCAATATAAACTGTCAAAAAGAAAACATCAAGTAGCTAAGCAAAACTGAAGAAGGTGCAATTAGATAGGGAGATATTTCCTCAATGGATTGCTATTGTTTTCAGGCACCTACTTCATTAGATTATTTATTATTGCACTATACCTTCCCTCAATTTGAATAACAAATTTAGAAATATCCCTAAAAAAGGAAAGCAAAACATGCACTAGAAATGATAGACCTTTCTAATATCCCAAAGCAATGACTCCTTACAAGGAAGCATGAAAGCTACTCTATCCCACCATAACAAATTCACCCTTTCCACCTCACACTCTCATCCTACTAAAGTTATGGGATTGTACTCTCTCTCTCTCTATGCCTAATTCTACCAGCTCAGCCTACCCTTTTGCTATCTCCAAAGTAATGGGATTGTACTCTCTCTAACTAATTCTCCCAATTCAGCCTTTCCTCTTGTTATCTCCCTTGTTTTCCCTTTTCTTTTCAAGAGAATCCACTCTATTGGCTTTGTGGCTACCTCTTGGACTATCATTTCTTCAGGCCCACCACTTCTTTCTTGTCTCTCATCACTTTTGGTGTGTGTGGATGAAGTGTTTTTAAGTGTTTCTATTGTATGTAGGATATTAAATGCATTACTAGAAATTGGTAGAATGTCAAATTTATTACTAGAAGCTAATATAAGTTTTTAGAAGATTATAGAGATCTCCTTGTAATTATTACTTTAGGGTTAGAGTTCTCTATATATAGAGACTAATGTAATGTTTCAAATGAATCAATTGAATAAAAATCTTCTTTCTTTTATATTAATTCTTTCTAGTTGGTATCAAAGCTCTCGATCTCAGGAGCCCTCCTTTCGTATTTCTTCTTTATCGTCTTAGTTCAGGTTCCTTTTAGGGTTTTCTAAAGTCCACCCATTTCCTTTAAATATTGGGATTTCCTAAAGTGCTCACAACTTGTGGTTTTGTCCTTTCTTACACTCCGTTGTCCATCGGAGTTGCTACCAGACCTTCATTAGACCTTCACCAGACCTTTGCCAGAGCCATCGTTGGACCTTCGTTGGATTTGTTGTTGGAACCTCGTTGGTGTTGTTGTCAGAGTCATCATCGGGCTTTCTTGTTAGAGCTTCCGCCATTGTCATCATCAAAATTGTCGTTATCGCCGCCGCACCATATCTAGAGCTTTTCTCTGTCTTATTGCTCTCTTTTAATTGAGGGGATTCTATTATTTATTTAGCATGACAGCCCCACTAAGCAATGTTGAGCTTCTAACTTCAAAGATACATGCACTACATGCTGAAATTGAATGTTTGAAATCTCGGATGGAGTCTACCAATAAGTCACCTTCTGGTACTTGCTCTCTAGCTATGAGTGGTAAAAACTTCACTTTATCTTTTAATGTTTCTAAGACTTTATGTAAGGACTCTTGGGTTCTCGACACTAGAGCTATTAAATGTATATTCGTTGGCTATGCATCTAATAAGAAGGGATATCGTTTCTATCATCATCCAATTTGAAAGTTTTTTATCTCCATGAGTGTCACTCTTGATGAAATTAAATTTCTCATACTACTCATGATCTCCATGGGGTATTGACATAGTCAAGGTGATCATACCTTGTTCATCAAGCATTCCCTAAAAGGTAAACTTACACTACTCTTAGTCTATGGTGATGATATTATTGTTGCAAGAGATGATGAATATGAAAAACAAGTCGTGAAAGAAAAACTTGTTGCTTAATTTGAAGTGAAGGATCTAGGAAAGTTAAAGTACTTCCTTGGGATAGAGAAACTGGATCGTGGTCTTATCACTACTTCCTACGTCCCATCTACGCTTGAACTTGTAGAGTTGTTTACAAAAGGTCTTCCCACCTAGTGATTTCATGATCTCATATGCAAGCTGGCTGGAAATGATAGATATTGATAATGACCAATTTTACTTCAATATCCAACATCAAATTGATGGAAATTGTCAACTCTTCCTTTACTTTTAGTCTTGTTTAACTCAATTTCTTGTTATTTGTAAGTGGTTACTTTATAAGTTGTAATTAGCCCATTTGATGGTTAACCCCCATTCAAAGAAGCTGGGAGAAGCTACTCACCAAAGAACATTGCCAAAACCCAAGAAAAGAGAGAAGAGGAGCTGAAAAGATGAAGAACCAAGGCTGCTGCAGAGAGTCACGCCGGTTGCCTACTGACCTAGGCGGCGCCGGGCGTGACAATGCTGACCGAGGGCGCGCCTGGCGCCTGTCTGTCGGGCCGCCGGGTGCGACTTTTGCTGATGTGGCAGAAACGGCTTATTTAGTTCTGGAACGCGAAGGGGTTGGCAGCTTTGGCATCCCAGACACGAAATCTCTCAATTGGAGCGTCCAGAGGCGAGCTAGGAGCTGTGGGAACAACCCTTCTTCATCCTTGGGTCTTCCTCCTTCTTCCATTTCCACCATTGTTGTAAGATCAAGCTCTCCATTCATGGAGAGCTAGTTTCATTCTTGTTGGGGATTGATGTAACCACGGATCTCTTATGTAAATTACAGTTGTTTTGAATGATTATATGCCTCTTTGATTGATTGTTAGTGTTTAATTCCTTTGCTTAAAGCTTGTATGATTGATTCAACCGTATCATGATTTTAGGGTTTGCTTGATATTGGGAAATATTGGGTGAATCTATAACTGGATTAAACACCTAAAGGAAATTGTATCTAGGGATAGAACTAGGACCTTTGGTTGTCTTGAATCTCAATTCTTAAAGCGGATGAACTTGTTAGGTTTTCCAAGGGATTGGAGTTTAAGAAGTAAGTCTAGGCTCTCTCTACCAAGGGATTGGGTTTGAGTAAATTAAAAGATTGACATTGGCCAATTAATGAAGAGGAAGTGATTTTCTATACATAAGAGTGAAGTAGGTGAAATCATCCCCCAACAATACCATTCCATATCATTTCTAATCTTTCATTTCCTAAGTGTTTGCATTCTCAAAGATCACTTTTACCCTTTATGTTTTATCTTTAATTTAATTGCATGAAAACCCCAAAAACATGGAATCATTCTTTAGTCTAAATTAGTTAGATATTATACGATTGTCTAGGACACGAGTCTCTTGGGAAACGATACCCGGTCTTACCGGTTTTATTACTTAGAACGATTTGGTACACTTGCCAGAAAGTTAACAGATATCCATTCACAGCTTATGGGGGAGAGTTGTAAGTAGAATATTAAATGCATTACTAGAAGTTGGTAGAATATTAAATGTATTACTAGAAGCTAATAGAAGTTGTTAGAAGACTATAGAGATATCCTTGTAATTATTACTTCAGGGTTAGAGTTCGCTATATATAGAGGATAATGTACTATTTCAAATTAATCAATTGAATAAAAATACACTTTCTAGTGTTTCCTTTGCCCCCAATTTTATTTAGTGCATAGTTATGTTTTTGGCTTTGCCACGTTCCACCATTTAAGATAAAAACAACAATGACATTTAACATACTAAGAGTTTTTCTCATATCCTAAAATATTTAAGATATATATATATATATATATGTGTGTATGTATATTAAAATAAAAATGATTGCAAGTGCATATAATAGAACAATAAAATAAAAATATTCAACAAAATAAATTCACCTTCGACTATAAATTTGATGAAGAGTAGATATTAACCAGCAGTGATTCTTTTCTTGGTCTCGTGTCTCATAACCAAATTTCAAACCATCCATCATAGTGCTCGTCTCATTATTGTCAACTATAAAATTGATTCTCCTAGTGGTAACCTACAACAAGACAATGGCATTTCAAACTAATGCAGTTGAACTATATTTAAGGCAAGAGAATAATTTGTATATTCTTCATCCATTTTTCTGACAATGAAAATAACAACCCAAATCTTAACTAACTCATCTATAATTTTTCATGTATTTTGTTAAAATGGAATACAGGAATATGTATTACTTGAGGTCTTAAACACCTCTACACTTACATTTATAGAAAACAAAGTAACTAACCACACTCCTTTCCAACTCACTCTTAGTTGGAACACACTTGAACACAACTCATACACACATAACTCATACACAATAACCAATAATTCTAACACTCCCCCTCAGGCTGGAGCATACAAATTGTATGAACCAAGCTTGGAATAATTGAACTCGGTTTTGAACTCGATGATCTGTCTTCAAGAGTGTGAGGCAAACAGAGATAGGTTATCACATGTCAATGAACTAACAACAGCTTGTGGAACTTCAACTTCAAAAGTGGATGAAGGAGAGCAGCAGTGGACAATGACAAACTACAAGGACTGAATCCACATCAATGATGGATGAGTGACGGGATCTGCAGTGGCTGAAAGCTATAAAACTGCAGGGACTACACTGAATCCCCATCAATGATGGATGGGTGATGGGATCAACAGTAGTAAAAGCTACAAAACTGCAGGGACTACACCCATGCTAAACTGCCATACTTGGTTTGTAGGATGGGTGATGGGATCAACCGTAGTAGCTGAAAGTTACAAAACTGCAGGGACTACACCCATGGTGGACTGACCTTTCCTTTGCAGTGTTGCCTTGGAACGATACTCCCCCTCAGTGTGAACGGCATGGAGGAAACGGTGAAATTGTTGACTGAGATTGGAAGTATCACAGTTGCATGTCCGAAGATCAAAAAGATTTGCAATCTTAAGAAATTGACAAAGCGGCAAATATAGTGAGAAAAAGGCAAGAACAACAACACAGAGGCGAAACCCCTTACGGCAGAGCTGGAGGATGACGAAAGCGGAAAAAGGTAGGACTAGGCGCTGGTCCATCAACGGCGGAGACGAAAACAGATGAAGATGGCAGCAATGGCTGCTCTGGAGGGTCTGAACAGAGAGAGGGAGGTCTGGCGAGACGGCCGGCAGCGACGCGGTTTGATGCCGATGCCGAGAAGGCGGCGCGTGATGAACACGTGTCCGAGATCTACCGGAGAGAGGAGGCGCGTGACGGTGCATGCGGACGAGACAGAGACGACGACCACCAGGGTTAGGTCGTGCTTGAAGAGACGGTCCAGATCCACTGGACACCGGTCGGAACTGTGACGGTGGCCGACGAGAAGGCGGCGCGTGACAAATACGCACCCGAGACTAGCTGAAGACAGGCGGCGCGTGGAGGCGCGTGAAGAGAAGTCTGTTGGTCTTGACTCCGACGAGGTTGGCCGTCGTTCGAGGAGACGGTCCAGATCCGCTGGTCACTGGTCGAAACCGTGACGGTGGCCGGCGTAGATCGGAGAGATCTAATGCTCGTGGCGGCGCGTGAGGGAGAAGTAGCTTCCGAAACTGACGTGTTTGGCCGTCGCTCGAAGAGACGGTCCAGATGCGCTGGTCACCCGTCGAAACTGTGACGGTGGCCGACGGCGGACAGAGGTTGGTGGCGGACAGTGGCTGGCGACGGCGGAGAGGGGCGATCGATTGGGTTGCGGCTCGCGATGGCTGACTGTTACGGAGGGAGTGTCTCTCTAGGGTTCCCAGGAGACTTTAGGTCTCTTTGATTCTGGGTACTGAGATTTAAGAAGAGAAAATGGGTCTTATGAAATTTTTAGGGGCTGCCGGCGGCCATGGCGGCCGACCGCCGACAGACAGCAAAGACCACCAGAAGAGATCAGAGAACCTGCTCTGATACTATGTTAAAATGGAATACAGGAATATGTATTACTTGAGGTCTTAAACACCTCTACACTTACATTTATAGAAAATAAAGTAACTAACCACACTCCTTTCCAACTCACTCTTAGTTGGAACACACTTGAACACAACTCATACACGCATAACTCATACACAATAACCAATAATTCTAACATATTTGATGGTAGAAAGTAACCAAAAGCTACAAAACCAAGAATAATGATAATAATAAGAGTAACTGAGAGATAAGTATCATCGGCCAGAGTACATTCATCGTGATCTTATCATGTGTCCCACACTCCCCATGAACTGCTCAAAACCATCAACTCTACAATATCCTTACACTATTGTGATACTTCTTTTCTACAACCCTTTTGCTGTTAAGTGTGTCCTCAGCCCATGGACCAAATCTTTAAGATAGCTCTCATCCCTTCGAAAGAAGTAGAAAAGGAAAAAATGTGGCGTGAGTCTTGTGGCATGAGTCTTGTATTACACTTTGGTACATTTGGTTTGGTGCAATTCTCATGTATCAAAGTATATCACAACACTTGGGTACAGATAATGGTAGGATTAGGTATTTGACTTCTACTTAGTCTATATAGCATGATTTTTTAATCGGTTTCCTTAGCAGAATTGTTGAAGGATTGTGGAACCCTACTCCATCTATGCTTTCTTTGATATTTTGTTTTTTGTGAATATTTTAAGGAGACTATTTCCTAGGACTAGAATCAGCAATGCAACTTCATAACTACTCCCATGATCATTAATTTATTTTAGCATGTAATACATGAACCACATACTTCTAAATTATCGGAATGTGAAAATATGTGTAGGCAATAAGCAATAATTGTGGAATCAGAATATAGATTTGTGCAATACATATACCCATATTTCAACACTCCCTCTAAAGCTAAGGATAAATGTCCTCCATTACCAGGTTGGTTATGAGATTATGGAAGTCTGAGGTATCAAGTCCTTTTATTGAAACATCATACACCAATTTCTTTGGCGGAATGTATGCATGCAAATTAAATCTTCTAATTTTTTCTTAATGAAGTGTCTATCAATTTCTAAATGTTTTGTTCTCGCATGCTGAATGGGATTATGTGCAATGTCTATTGCTGATTTATTATCTTAGTAGAGCTTCATGGGTCCCTCCAAATACTTCAAGTCATCTAAGATAATTTTTAGCTGCAATAACTAACATTGCCCTTGTGCCAAGGAACTAAATTTTGATTCTTAGATGATCTTGCTACCACATTTTGTTTTTTGCTTCTCCATGTCCCTGAGTTCTCACCTAGGAAAGTACACCATCCAATTGTTCATCTTTTATCAGCGAGAGAACCTGCATAATCGGGACATGTAGGCTTCAAGATTTAGTGTTCCATTTCTTTTGAACAATATTCCGTGTCAGAATGCCTTGATTTATGATGCATATTCTTTGTACAATTTTAATTACATAATTAAGAGATTTAAATACATTTCTTAATTAGGACGATTAATATATTTATTGTACAGGATCATTGATACTAAATTGTAGGGATAGATTATATCCATCATAAATCATGATTTTTAATTATTATATCTAAGTACTCTATTTAAGATAATGTGGCCTAATCTGATTGCATATCTTAGTTTATAAACCAATACCCCAAAAGCTGTTCTTCAAAAATATGCAGAATTTGCAACATGAACAATTCAAAATTTTGGATGTAATCCTCTACTTTATCATTCTGCCTTATTGCTGCCAACCATTCAAACACTGTGTTGCAGTCCCTGCCTCCAAATCTCCTATTCTCATAATTTAGGGTAAAACGTATATATCATTATGCTGAGATTACAAATCCATATATACAATGCTAGAAAGCTATTTTAGGAAGTATAATAATAGCTCCTAAAGAAAGAATCCCTATATTTCAGGGATATCCTAATCATACCTAATAAATATAATCTCCTAAATAAGGAAGAAATATAATTAATAAAAGCAAAGACTTTTAATAGAAATAATATAGATAAAAAGATTCTAACACTCCCCCTCAAGCTGGTGAATAGGTATTTTCCATTCCCAGCTTGGAAACAATACTTTCGAACTTGTTACTGTTCAGCCCCTTTGTTAGAGTATCTGCAAGGTTGTCTTGTGAAGAGACATATGGAGTACAAATTAGATCACTATCTAACTTTTCTTTGATAAAATGCCTGTCGATCTCGATATGTTTTTCATTCTATCATGCTGCAATGGATTACGAGCTATGCTAATAGTAGATTTATTATCACAATAAAGTCTCATTGATTCATCTGACTTTATTCCTAAGTCTTCCAAGATGATCTTTAACTATAGTAATTCACATATCCCTTGTGCCATTGTCCTGAATTCTGCTTCAGCACTGGATCTAGCTACCACATTTTGTTTTCTACTCTTCCAAGTCACAAGATTTCCACCAATGTAAGTGCAATACCCCGTAGTTGACCTCCTGTCCACAATTGAGCCTGCATAGTCTGCATTTGTATATGCTTCCACACTTACATTCCCATTTCATTCAAACAAAATTCCCCTGCTTGTGGTTCCCTTCAAATATTGCACAATTCTTAGTGCAGCTTGTAAGTGAACCTCCTTAGGTTGGTGCATGAACTGGCTAACAAGGCTTACAGCAAATGCAACCTCAGGCCTAGTGTGAGATAAATAAATCAATCTACCAACTAACCTCTGATACATTTCCTTGTCAACTGCAGTTACCTTCTTCTACATTCCCCAATTTCATCTTTGGATCAATTGGTGTAGTCGTAGGTTTGCATGATGTCTTCCCAGTTTCTTTCAACAAATTTGTGATGTATTTTTGCTGAGATATAAATATTCCCTTTTTAGAATGGGCTCCTTCAATCCCTAAGAAATACTTCAATTTTCCCAAGGTCTTAATTTCAAATTCCTTGGCTAGATGTTGGCCTAACAGTTGTTGCTCCTCCTCATCATCACCTATTACTATAATATCATCTACATAAACCAATAGCATTGTAACTCTCCCTAATTTAGAGTGTTTAATGAACAAGGTGTGATCTCCTTGACTTTGTTTAAAGCCCAGACTTATCATAACTTTAGTAAACCTTCCAAACCACGCTCGTGGTGATTGTTTCAACCCATACAATGCCTTTTTTAGCTTGCTTTTCCCTCATATCCAGGGGGCAATTCCATGTAAATCTCTTCTTCAATTTCTCCATGAAGGAAGGCATTCTTAACGTCAAATTGTTGCAAGTTCCAACCATAATTAGCGGCTAGAGATAATATAACCCTAACTGTATTCCTTTTTGCCACAGGAGCAAAAGTTTCCATGTAATCCACTCCATAGGTTTGAGTGAATCCCTTAGCCACTAACCTTGCTTTGTACCTCTCAATAGACCCATCAGCCTTGTATTTTATAGTATATATCTACCTGCACCCTACTAGGCTTTTTCCATTCGGGAGAGCCACCAAATCCTAAGTACTATTCTTTTCTAATGCTTCCATTTCCATGTCCATAGCTTGTTTCCATTTTTTATCACTCAATGCCTCAGATAAAGAGGTCAGTGTGGTTGTGGTGTTTAGGTTTGTTAGGAAGGCTTTATGGGTAGGTGAAAAGTTTTTAAAGGATAGGTAATTAGCTAGAGGGTACAGTGGCTTGGTAGTGCATTTCCTAGTCTCTTTTCTAAGGGCAATTGGAATATCTAGGTCCTCATAAAGGGATGCTGGACTGGATTCAGATTCATGTATATTTGGAAAAATAGAGTTTGATGCATTGGAGATTAAAGGATTAGCCATAGTTACCTCATGTAATGTTGGGTTGGATGGTTGAACATGGACAAATTCTGGAATGGTCTTTGTCTTCCTTGTATAAACCAGATTTTTTCCCAATCTTACATCAGCCTCATCTTGAGTCAGCTGTTACACTTTTAGTCCCTATTTCTGGTCCTAAGCTTAAGTCAGGAAGCATAAGGATGTCATCTTCATTTGGTGTAGTCTCCCCCTGAAGATGATCTTTATAGAAGTAACTTTTGTGCTCAAAAAAGGTGATCACGAGACACAAAGAATTTTTTGGATGGTGGGTGATAGCATTTATATCCCTTTTGTGTGGATGAGTACCCTATGAAAACACATTTTAAGGCTCTAGGATGAAGTTTACCTCTATCACTACTGTGGACATGGACAAAAGAGACACAGCCAAAGATGCATGGAACAAGGTGGTTGGATGTGGACACATTAGGATAAAAGGATGACAGAACCTCCATAGGGCTTTTGGAAGCTAGAATACTAGAAGGTAGTCTATTAATTAGATAACAGGCATTATCAGATCTAATCCTCTTAATGCTAACACCAAATTGATTTTTTACCATTGAGAAAAAATTTTGAACCACAGAGCTTACTTCAGATTTCTGTTTTAGTAAGAAAACCCATGTGACATGAGTGCAATCATCTATAAAGGTAATAAACCAACGAGCACCAGAAACATTTGTGACATTTGAGGGACCCCATACATCAATATGAATTAAATAGAAGGGAAAAGTGCTCTTATTATTACTAACCGGGAAAGAAACACATTGCGTTTAGCAAGTTCACACACTTTACAATTGAGACTTGCCACATCCAATTTGCTAAAAAGGGAAGGGAATAATAATTTTATGACCCTAAAAGAAGGATGTCCAAGACGACAATGATGGAGGAAGACCTTCTCCCTGCTGGTCTTTAATCAGAGAAAAATGAGTTGCACGGCAAGGGGTGTAAGAGGAGAAAATGTTAGATAAGGGTGTCATATGGTCGGTAGCCCCAGAATCTAGTATCCAATATCGGTTAGGTTGTTTATCAAAGGCATTAAATCCAAAAGAGGGAAACTCGTCAAACATACCCGAATGTGCTAGAGAACAACTACATGGTGATTTATCCAACTTGTTAAGGAAGGAGCGCAGCTGTTGAACTTCATCCTGGTTAAGTGGAATTGGTCTGCTGCAATTTTCTTCATGTTTTGCAGCACCTAGGTGTGCTTGTCCGCCCTTTCTACTGTTGTCGCCTCTTTTTCCCCACTCCTTTTCACGATTTCGTAATCCCCAATCTCGACTAGGAGGCTTTCCATGTAGCTTCCAACATTTAGCACGAGTGTGGCGAGGTTTGTTATGGAAGGTACACCACACTCCTTCATTTTTCTTTTCCATATTGGTGAGTCCCACCTTTTGGGGATCAACCATCTTGGCCGATCCGGTTGCTACCATGGCTGAGTTTTCCATGGTTGGGGATTCTACCATTTGTAGGGAGGTTCGACACACACACATACACATAAATCTCCACACTAGTAAGATATTGTCTGCTTTGGGTCAAACCCTCACGGATTTGCTTTTGGTAGCACTCCAAAAGGCCTCTTACCAATGAAGGTATCTTATGTGTATATAAACCCATGTCCATCTCTTCTTTTATCTGATGTGGGACTTTGTTTGTACCCAACATCCTCCCCTCAAACAAAGGACTATGGTTCTCCACCTCCTTGGTCACAACACTAAGCATCTCTTGCTCTCCACCTCTCATGATTCATCTGGCTATCTGCCACTGTCACCTGCCAGAGCTTCACCTAAACATGGAGAGATGTACTCGACTGAGGCAGGTCACCAGACCTGAACCATGGGCTTTGACACCATCTCATAATTTAGGGTAAAACATATATATCATTATACTGAGATTACAAATCCATATATACAATGCTAGAAAACTATTTTAGGAAGTATAATAATAGCTCCTAAAGAAAGAATCCCTATATTTTAAGGATATCCTAATCATACCTGATAATTATAATCTCCTAACTAAGGAACAAATATAATTAATAAAAGCAAAGACTTTAATAGAAATAATATAGATAAAAGGATTCTAACACCTATTCAACCCTACTGCCAGTTCTTCCTAACATGGGTTCTTGGTTTTTTGTTTCCAAAATTTAAACCAGTGACTTGAATTCTCCTCCATAGTGATGAAGGCCAAGCGTAAATTTTCTCTTGCCGTGACATTTTGCACCTCAGAATTTTTCTGCCCTTAAAATGTATCCTAATGGATCACTCCCTTCAAATGTAGGTAATTCCACCCATTTCATTGAATGTCTGCACTTCACCCCCTTCCTCGTTGGATTTGTTATAGTGTCTAGATCTTTCTTTCCTCTTTCCTTAATCATTAATAGAGTTTTCACCCCCTTCCGACCTTTTCTCATTTTTCTTGGAATGTCGCAGCAGTTCTCTAATTTCTTGCATACTATCTTTCATGATAGCTATGTTCATCTTTACCTCCACCATTGCTTTCTCTTGATTGCTGCCCTATCTCTGTATAGCATTCATTCTATTCTCCATAATCCCTTTCACAGATCTGGGAGGTCAGACCAAAACTCTTACTTTCCTCGATTATGAGATCCAGGAAACAAGACCACACACCAATCTTTCCTGAATATTCCTCATGTTATTACCTTCAGAGTGAGTCAGAAAAAGAGAAACCAAAGTATTTGTTTACAAGGGATAATGTTCTCTTCCCATAGGACAACAATTCCTGTCAACTACACAAAACTCAAAATCCACCCTACACAACAACCCTTCACCCTATATAAAAAGACTTTCTCACAAAGTCTCACTCCTTGACACAAAAGCCCCTCTAACTACCTTTTATTAATAAGTTTTCTCTTAACATATACATTCCATTTCCTATCACTATCTCTCTGTGCCTATCAGTCACATTTGATGAAAATACACAATGTTTCCATCCTTGTCTTGAAGGGGGAAAGCTCATGGATTGAAGATAAGGACAATTCATTCTTAACAAAAAATCTCATTTTTGCAAAATTAAGTCACATTAATACTCCACCATCTATTCAATGAAATAGTTCACCATCTACTAAGTCTAGACCAATTCCTACTAATTGATCATCTACTAAGTCTAGTCATGTTCCTTCTCCTAATCATTCTCCTCTTGTGCCACGAAGGAGAAGGTCTATTGTAAAACTCAAAGTGCTATCTATCCATTGCAAGTATATTCACGAAGGAGAAGGTCTATTGTAAAATCACCACAAGTCTATGAATTTGAACCCATACTTGAAATACCTGACATTAATAAAGAACAAAGTATGGCAGCCATTTAAGTTTGGATCTTCCAACTGTAGTAAGGAAAGATGTTAGAGCATGTACTTAAAAGCCAAGGTACCCATTGTCACACTTTGTGTCTTTTGACAAACACTTGAGCTGCATCATTTGCCTTCAAATGCATGTGATTGATGAAATCCCATATATTCTTCATTGTATTCAGAAACATGCACGTGTGACTAATGTTGAGCTCCATGGAACCCCACAACCATGACATTATCATGGAATATTTTTTATCCTTAGAAAACGTTAGATTCTCCTTACTTGCCACTTTTTAAGGATATGAGAAAGGCACCCCTTTACCTTGAGATAGGTCCGCACAAGTTGGGACCACTTGAGAAAGTTTTCCACTTAATCTGTATGAAACTCTAATGCCTTGGAGATCACCAGTCCTTTGTGAAAAACTAGAATATAGTCTTGTTGAGATTTTAGATCAGACAACAGGGAGATGCAAATCAGCAATAATGTGTGATTTTACAAAGGGAAAAACAACAAAAACCCCCTATGAAGCACTTGTATTTGATAAGAAACATATTTAATATGTCAATATGCTTATTTTGAAAATAATAAGAATTATACATGATATATGCATATTGAAAAGTGTACAAAAGTTCTTAAAAATATGATAAATATATGATTGCTATTATCTAAGTCCAAATTAAAATCAAATGTATTAAACATTTTCAAAATAAAAAATTACAAATTATTGTCATCAGGAAAATATTACTGCATTATAGATTTGATAAGTATATATAATATATTCTAAAGTATTGGACACAGATACGTATCAGACATAGATACGTATTGGACACGGATAAGTGACAAATTAAAATATGAATGCATTACCCTCTTCAAGATAAAATGACAATGAAGGCACATAGAGAAGCCAAGGCTCCAGGAAAAACCTAAACCTCTAGGTACCATGTGAAAAAATGTGTAGGAAGTAAGCAATAATTGTTGAATTACTTTTCTTGATTTGAGAAAGAAACAATATATTGGAATTTAAAGGAAAAACAAATCCTAATAAAAGAAAATACGTTTCCTGACATAAAGACATTAACTCAGGAACAAATATAATACCAAATAAACTTTGAATTTGAATCCCTTAATTTTAAAGATTTCTTACAATCAAATCTATATTTATTATTCAATCAATCTATATTTATTGTATAGTAAAGGCGCAATATGTACGCCCATATTAGTAACTACTATCAATTGCAAAATATGTTGGGCACACACGAAGCTAGTTTAAAACTCATGAACCCACTTTGTAGGTTCTTGATTTTTTTTTCGCATCAATGTAAATAAATGTGAACAGCCATTTAGAAAAATAATTTTTCAAGAATTTATTTACTTAATTAAAAAAACCAACTTATTTTATACTAATGTTATTTTTCCCGACTATATTTTCTTTTTCTAGATTTTACTATATGCTTCTTATCTACCGATACCGCTCTTCATTCCACAAATAATCTCAAAATGGCTACAAAATGTAACAGGCACAGTTCTCTCAATTATCTTTTCGTATCTGCTATATCATCAGGATCGTTATAAAATTACTTTAAAATTAGAACATGAAACTTACTTGGAAGGTTCCCTGTACAACCCGAAGTGGCTGGACCATTGTTGAGGGTAACTCAATAACAATTCTTTCATCAAGCTCACTTGGAACATAACCAGGTGCAAAGGCTGAAGAACTCTGAACAATACCCTCGTCACTTTCAGGTTGAATTCCATTGGAATCTGAAGACTTTTGTAGAGTTTTCTCAGCTCCTTTCGAAAATTTCCGCTGATTCTCTATTTCATCTCCTATATCATCAACTGTAAGATCCAAATTTTCAGTTTCTATATGTTCTTCCTCTTCATTTATACCTTCTACTGTAATTGCTTCCGCAGATAAAACTCGAGTGCTCGGATCATTATTCTCCCTTGAATAATCCTCATAATTGGCGGCAGAACCTAAATGATCAGACCCTCGATAGTTTCTTCTCATACATCTTCTCATCCTAGAAGAACTTTCCATAAAATCTAGCTTCCAGAAAACCTAGAAAAAAATATAAAATAATCACCATCGTGACTGAACCATTAAAAAATCGTACACAAAAATATGAGCATCAGCTGAAAAGAGCTATTGAGCTCTTTTTTAAAGTCCAAAGCCCCCACACTAGTTCTTTTCGAATTCTAGGATTTTATTTTTTAAGCAGGTAGACCTAAGAACACAAGCAATATAGATCTTTCTAAAGGATTTTCATATACTCTGTAAAAGAGAATATATGATCAGAAAAATAATGAGTGGCAACCAAGACTGCCAGTTGGTGGCAACAACGTGGAACATTGTATCATAACATACTCGATATGGGTTGTACAAATAATCTGCAAAAGGCCCAAAAAGGCTTCTCATCTCGATTAATTGTCGAATAAGTTTGCGCCATGCATGAATTCCAATGCTGATACGATGCCGAGATATTATACATGCACGGACATGCCTGTCCATCTGGCAACAAAGAAATCTTTAACACATATATCTCAATGTAATCTGAAAACCATAGTAACAATTAGCAGACAGACCTCAGATCGTTGCATATTCCTTGCTAGGGCAAAACTGGCAACAAGAACAGCTATAAATTTATACGACAGAGCATTGAAATCTTTCTCGTATATCGACTTTGTATCAACTGGCTGCAGACATTCCATCCAAGCAACTCCCATTGCTTCAGTAATATTCCACCTCTGAACCCGCTCCATATCACCAGCAGTCCTTCGCTGTGTAGATGTAGCCATTGCAACGGCACTCAGACCTCTTCCAGAACCAATTCTTGAAAAACGTTGGACATCACGAGCAGCGGCCAAAGCAGCATCTTTTGCTGCAGCTTTGTTCTTTGGTATGGGTGGTGTTTTGTTAGGAATCGTTGAAGGTTTTTGAAAGCTTGAAAATGTTTGAAGCCTAGCTTGTTTCCTTTCCAGTAATGAGGTTTCACGCCTAAGCTGGGGATTTGTTGAAGGAGCGTGATTTTCGCTATCCGAAGTACCAGCTGCAATCATAGATAATGCCAATGCAGCAGGTGGAGATGCAAAAGCTGCAGCCCAGGCTGGAGATATCAAATCAAGAGAAGCCTGAAAGAAATTCAGATGCATAATTAAGTTAATGCACCAAAATTGGTATAGATGAATATAATACTAGAGCCATGCGAGAGTTCTTGATTAATACATCACTTGAAATTTGTACAGGAGGTTTTACTGGAGTGACAACAAAGAAATACAATGAAACATAGACCAACCATTATGGATGTTTTGCATATGTATGGAAAGATCTGTGGTTAGACAATGAATAATAGCAAATCTAAGCTCTACGTTGTGAATAACTAATATATATATATATAACAAATTTAAAAGAAAATTAAAAACAACATTTTAAAGATATGGTTAGCGAGCCCCTCTTCCGCATCAATGATGTGTGTTGCTCCATTGGCCTAAGTTAAGTTTTTGATGATGTCCAAGCTTAGCATGGTAAAGACTTTAAAAAGCTATTGATAGTTGGTTTTAGGATGTGTTGTCTCTTGAATTATTATAGACCAAGCTAGAAATTCTAAAAACCCATTTTAATCTTAATATAATCGATTAAGATTAGGTATGACATGAATTGAATAATTTTTAAATATATAACTGTAATAATTATCTTTTTAATTGATTAGTTTAATAATGTAATCTCAATTTTACATTATTAACCTAATCAATTAAAAAGATAGTATATTCCAGATCCAGAACGTGATTTTCAATTTATGGATAGTGCATTCCAGAACAGTGAAAGTACTCTGGATTTACTACTCCAGAACAAGTGGGACGAACAACATTCCAGATCCTTAAAAATGCGGAATGAATTGGTTGAAGTTGGCAATTCTTGAATGGACATTTTAGAAAAGTGTTCCTGAATGACCAATCCGGAAAGCTGCACTTCTTTCAAATCTGATTTGTTCTTATTCTTCTTATCTTCGTATTTATTTTGTAATCCAGGTGGTTGGAATCTTTTTAGCCATTTCTGTGTAAACAAACTCTTACAAAATTTTGATGATTGAAGAAAAAAAAAATTCTTCTCCTAAAATTATATGATACTAGAGCTTCAACTTTGATATATATTCTTAAATTGTACATCATTCTCTTGTAGCTCAAAAAAGTATTTCTGTTGCTACTGGTCTTCTTAGTACCAAATAAAATTCCAAAGCTCAGGTACCAATGATTCTGAAGCTACTAACCACAATAAGTATAGGTTAATTTATATGATTAGATTAGTACTTGTGCTCTACATACTAAAAAATAATTTCAGAAACGTAGTTTACATGTAAAATTGTTTATGCATAATGAGTGCAAACATATCTGTGACTGTTTAAGTTTGATCACATATAAACTACGTGAATTGAATTACCTCAACTGACTCAGCATAAGCAGCTAGTTCATGATCCTCCACCGTAAGAGGGTTCAAACCATCAGCAGCCGCAAGTTCATGAATTCCAGCCAAAAGAGGGCGCCATCTCCTTAGGACAGCAATAAATGGTGGTATGATAGCCTCAACGTACTTTTTGCGAAGAAGCTTTCGGTCTATGCTAACAGCATGGTATACCTACCCAAATATTGTATATTATGGTGATTACAACGATTGTAGGCAAAAGAAAGACAATGATAAATATTTTGGATAACATAGTAACCAAGAATATAAATGTTAAACGGAGTCAATTCTAACCTCTGAATAAATCACACAACATGCTACCAAGACTCTTTGTTTCTTAGCATCAGAAATCGGCATGTTGAGAATATGTGAGAGAACACTGTCATATAAGAATAAGTAATTAAATAAATAAGACGACAGCATTAACGGGTTGAAATTGTAGAATTTAGGTTAGCAAGGAGCAGAGAATAGTATAGACTCAAAATAGAAGGATAATACATTAATATGGCACACCGTGTGATGATATAACGGACAATTCACTAACGTTTATTTTTACACTACAAATAAATCTAAATACTATACTCCAAAGTCAATCAAGCCAGGAAACAATTAACTTACCAAAGATCAGACAAAATCCATTAGAATAAGATAAGTATTACCGTAGGGAATAATTAGAATTTCTTGGAGAGAATACTTCCTTATTTCATTAAGGATTTGCAAGTAGAGACAGCATTTATTAATCCAAATGGCATAACTAAATACTCCAATTGCTCCTCATGAGTTACAAACATAGTTGTTTATTGAAAATTTTTCTTAATTGCAAAATTTTCTTATTGATTTAATCATTTTCGAAATCCCTTTTTATGCAGAATAGTTTGAAATAAGTCCTTCTATTATTCGTTATCTTAATTAGGTCCCTATTCATGTAAAATTGATTCAATTGCACCATTGACGTTAATTTTACTAAAGGGCGTTAAGATTGTAGTCACGTGGCATGCTGACTTTGCAAATCTTAACCATGTGGCAGAGTTAGATCGCATTACCTGGAATTTAGTTATTTTAAGTTTTACAAAACTAAAATTTAATTAAAATAAAACATGATGCTAAAATAGGGATTATTTGCACAAAATCAAGTAACGAAAGTAGGATTTGAGTGGATTATTTCTTTTGGTTCCAGATTGTGGTTCATTCAATCAAATTAGTTGTTCATCAAAAAAATTAGGGTTTTGTTGGTGGAAGCAAATTGACGGCGTGATTAAAGGAAACACGATTTGCTCTGATTGAGTCTCGTACATGCTTATGCCGCCACAGAGCATCGCTACGATTCGCCCGACCTTCATCAAATTGCGAAAATCGTGCAAGCAACCACACCTCCAACCACAAATCGCCATCTTTACGTCTTCACCTACGAACCCAAAAAAATCCCCAACCAGAAACATCAAACACAAACCGCCATTGCCGTGAACCCTAATTGCGTCTCACAAACCAGATTTGTATCCTCCATCATCTTCAAGCACCCAAATCGTTGTTCAAAACCTGCAATCAGAAAATACAACTCAGTTCCCGAGTTCTCTTCTTCGCGAGTCGAACTTGCAGGAATGAACCTGCAATTTCTTCGAGCCATGAACCTCCAATTTCGCGCAACAGGGAAAGCCATCATCAGACCACGAACACCATTACACTGCATGTGCCGCCGCAGATGAAAGGGGTGAAACCCTATTTGCGTTAGCAATCTAAAGAGAGAAAAGGCATAGGATCAAGTTTTCCCCAATTCGAAAACCCTAATTTTTGGGTGAGAAAGGGATTTTACAAACCAGGCACCCATGTCACAAAAGAACAATTTCCATCTACAATGAAACCCTAATGTTGTAGATCGACAACTACATTGATTGAATGATCCCCAATTTTAAACGAAAACCAAAAACCACTAAAGCCCTAATTTCACTACTTTCGCACAATGAACATAATGTGTGACAATTTTTTCTAAATAATCTCCAATTTAGCATAAGACCTCTTTTTTAATAAAGTTTTACTTTTGTAAAACTTAAAATAATGCCACTAGGTAAAACATATTTTACCACGTAATGCGACTTCAATGTGTCACGTGATTAACATTTGCAAACTCAGCATGCCACGTGACTCAAATGTTAATGTCGTTTACTCAAATTAACGACAAGGGTGTAATTGAGTCAATTTTACACAAATAGGAACCTAGTTAAGATAAAAAAATAATAGAAAGACCTATTTGAGACGCTTCTGCATGAATAGGGACCTCGAAAATTATTAAACCTTTCTTAATTGCAGTGACACCTAGCTTGAGTTAGTGATGGCCTCTTTGGGGTGCCTTAATTGTAGTCTCGAGGGTGTGCTTTAGGGTTTTCTTAGACAAACTTCTACATAACAAAACAACGTCTAGAAGAAAAAGAAAAAATTACTAGAGTTTTTTACCTAAGTTGAAATTACCTTGTGCACAAATTAAAAAAATTAAAGTTTGAAGAAGTTATGGGAGAGAGCTTTAATAAATTAGCTTATGCATATGCGAACTTTAATTTATGAAGAAATTCTTTTCATTTCTTTTCTTCATATTTTTCCTCTTTAGAAGTTATTATGGAGAAGTTTGTCCAAACAAACCCATCGTCTCCAATTAACTAGCTATATGACTTGAATAAGGCTTATAAATTTTGGTCAATCATCAACATCCAAGTTAGTTTTGTAAGAGTCAGTTTGGTCCTAAGCCTAAATTCCAAAATGGTGTTATTGTCTATTCTTGAATTGTTGCGTCATCTACATTTCCACGCTCCAAATTAGTAGCTTAAGGTGAGAAGGAGAGTGTTGAAAAGCCACCTCACTTGTAAAAACCGGTCATTTGCATTTGTTGTGACCTTTTCAAATCTTGCCTTAATTGTAATTGTTAGGATATTTATCTTATTTATCATCATTATATTGTGTCAAGGGTTACCCTATTTATTATGATTATATTGTGTTTAGGGTTACTCTAATTATCATGTAATATTGTATCATAGGGGTTGATAATAAATTGGACTACTTTTGGTTTGATTGTTTACCCCGTGGTAAACACTGATTCTTTTTTAGGAATTGTTCTAAGCTTCCAGAATTTAGTTTTTGTTAGGATTCTGGGTCGGTTTTCTTTTTTCGGGCACAGGTTCGATTTAGCCTCCTTTTGCTTGTTTGTATCTTTTCTTTTTTTCTTCTTTAATGGATGTTTGTGTGATGACAAATGATGTTTGAAGTTTTAGGGTGCCAACTTAGGTGGAATGCTAAAGCTTCATCATCCTGATGTCTAACATGATTTTGTTTTTCTTCAAAAAAAAGTATTGGGTGACCAAGAAGAAAATAAAGCTAATGTCAATGTACCAACCTTAATGGAACTTTTCCAGGTAATGATAAAATGTCATTTAAGAATGAATAAGTGAGCTAGAAGTAATATGATTACAGAGGTTATTTTACCTCCACAAAAGTGCTGACTGCAGTTTCCTTTCTTCACTCATCTTACTGTCAATCCCATCATCATCTTCCCTCATCGATAGAAGAACCATCCGAAGCATGCACAAGAATGGCTGGTCACTGTCTAACAGCTGGTATAACGCAGTCATTGCTCCCATTCCAGTACCTGACCCTCCACCTATACCAAGACCACCACCTTTCCCGGACTCATCTAGCAACAATGCTTGCAGCATTGCTACAGACTTCTTCACCAATGGAAGTTCAAGCCAATTGCCATTGTCATCTTTGTCCAGTAAGGACTTCCAAAATTCCCATCCACTCCCTCCACCACCAAATGAAGCTGTATTTGATGAAAGGCCAACACCGTACCATAAACGGCTTCTATATTTCCACCCAATTGCTAAATCCTTGGCACAAGATCCATATGATACAAAAGCACTAGAAACAGACTCATACGGATCAGCTGCAGCTGCTGCGGCAAGCTTTTCAATAACTGCAGCAGATATCTGACCATTTGCATCAGCCATTGACGAAAGTACCTAAAAAATTGAGAAAACAAGTCACACCATTATAAAAACAAACACATGCATGACCATAAGTTAGTGTGTGTGTGTGTGTCTCTGTGTGTGTGTGAAGAGAGAGAGAGAAGGGGGTTATAAAAATTGAATCAACAAGACTGCAAATAAAATGGAAGTAGGGAAGAGAAGGGAACGGAAAACTAGAAAAAACTTGATCCTAAGGACCCTGCCAAATGTTAAGTGTACATATTATAGTCAATTTGTATAAAGAGTCAAACTTGTACACTTGTAGGTTTCTTTCATTGTATGTGTTCATTTTCATTGTACAGCTGTCAGTTTATAATAGCGAGAAGCCATCTGTCTCTATAAATACTTCTTATACATAGTATTAATGAAAATATTCTGTTCTTGTTTAGTTTTTTTTCCCTATCTTTTCTCTGTTCAAATTCTCTATGCAAAAGATGGATATTTATGGAGAAAACAGATACAGCATTGCAAAAAAATAAAACAGAAATTGAAACTTTAATAAGCAATGTATCAAATTATTGATTTTAGAAAAGGCTTATAGAAAAACAGGATGATATGCAACCATTGTATGAATTTTGAAGGAATGACACGAAGAACAGTGGAGAGATAATGCAAATTATTGTATTTATGACACATAGCATGCATGCACATCTACTTTTAAATTACTGAATGCATACGTCAAGAGAGACTCCCCCAGAGTTGCTAGATGCTGATGTGCGATCACCCCTAACATCTGTTGATTCTGAGCTTGTGAATGATGATGTTAAGTTATAATGCACTGGATAAAAGAGAGATAGGGGAGATGGAGAGCCATCTGCAGCACGTGAAGAAGATGACTGCTTGCATTGAGACCTTATATGATCCTCAACAAGCATTAGTATCACAATAACATTCTCTACTAAAGCCACAGACAGGTGAGTAGCGTTCTCAGCCTCTGCCTTGGCAGCATCTGGAGACAAGCCCTCAGAAGCAACACCAGCAGCAGCCATAGCAATAATTTGAGTCTGCAGTAAGGAAAGTCTGAATGTAGACGTTATTTCTGTTTTTCTTCCACTCTTTTCAACAAAAGGAATATATATAATTGCAATAGTCCGTGTTCTTATACATTCACACATTTCTGTGAGTAGTTGAGAAATTGTTTTCTAGATGAGCATATACATTAATAACCAAAATTAACAAGTAGGGAAAAAACGTCAAAAGATGAAAAGGACAAATTATCTTGTAATGGGAAAATGAAATTGTTCATTAGGAAAAATCAACAGAGGTTGGAAACAATATGTACCTGGATCTGCAACTCACTAGAAGCGAAGTCCAGCAAGCCACCAAAGAGCCTTCTCTTAAATGTAGGTAATGACTCTTCACGCCTTCAATACATGAACCAAGGAAGAATTGTCGCATAAACCATTATACCAAGGTAAAAAGAACATCTCTTCAGTGTAAACTTTTTATCAAGACAAGGGAATTATATGACAGTATAGAAAGAGCCTGTGAAAGATATGCCTAAAATTCTCCTAATAATTTTCCACAAAGCTAGACTAGGATTATGGCATTGAATTCAGAGAAGGAAAATGTAAGAAAAGAAAAATAAAATAGAGTACATATCAGCAGAATAATAGCATAGATCAGTGTTATCAAAGAACTGCTCATCCATTACCAAGAATGCCACTAATCTATTATTCATGCCTGTCTTTCAGACATCATTTGTTCCTCATTGAGTTCCCTGTCAATCAATGTGGAGTATATCTGGGAGTGACTGCGAATTTTATTAAATATTTAAACTTCAGTGAAACTTACAATTTTTAAAAGATCGAGAGTATCTTTAATTCAGTTAACCTTGGGACTAGCTTCACAACCTGGCACATATATAGCAATGATATGTTGTGTTTCAATTCCAAATCGAGGCTTCAAGAAAATATAATTTTTATTTCACTAGAAACAGTGAAATAGGATAATTTAATAGCATCGAAAATTCTGCCCGGAATATTTATAGAAAAGCAGTCACTCCCAAGGCTTGTGATCCCTTTGTATTTATCACGATATTTTAGTATTGTATTTCAAGATATTATAACTATCACATTAATCTACATAACAAGGGTAGGTCATCTACTTAAGTGTATGCTACTTGATTTTATTTTAAATTTGGTTGGAAAAATATGAAGATATATTATAAAATTAATAGTAAAAATCATAATATGTCAAAAAAAAAAAGTAATTGAAACTAAAAAATACAATTAAAATAATATCTCTACAAATAAAAAACTTATAAGAGTTTATAATTAATAAAAAACTAAAACTATAATTACCTCAAAATATATTCTGCCAATAAAATAAAAATAAAATTTATACAAAAGTATCAAACATTTCCATATTGATCATTTGTGTCAACAGATAATTATATCAAACACTTTAAAATCCAATGAGCTAATTAGCTTTTTAGCTACCTTTTCAAAATATAGCCAATGTCAAACAATATCAAGTAGCAAAAGGAACATACTACCATGATGGAGCTGAATAGTAATAATAACGAGCTCCAAATGGATACAAACTTACCTAATTCGCTGCTCTCCTGTGCTAGATCCACCAATAATTGAAAGCCATTCTGCACAATGAATTGTTGCTTCAATATCCTACAAATATAAAACGATCCACCAAATAAAAAAAGAATTAATATAAAAATATTAAAAAATAAACTATGGCAAGATCAGACAGTAGCCGAATATAATGCAAATAAACCTTCCATCCGTCCTTTTGGCGCATTGAACGTTCTAGCATTATAACAAGGAATTTATATATTATGTCCTCTATGTCCCCAAGGCTTGTCGAATCAGATGATTTGCCTGGACCCAACTGTTCAAGCAAAAAGAAAAAAGCATGCTGCATAAATAATAACATTACACAAGAAGTTTACATGTATTCACACAAATCAATTTATTTTCAAACCACAATACTTTGAAAACATAGCCCTCTTGCACCCTTGTTGTATTAGTGTAGTATAAACCTAGTGCAGTTCATTATGCTGTGTTTTTCAGTAGCTGTAGCATTTTTAGTTGTTATATTATTTCTGTTTTAACTGACAGACACGTGTCATATGCACATACTCTATAGGGTTCAAGCTCTATAGAGTTCCATGATCTTGTATTCTCTATCTAAAATCAGAAATTTTCTCTCTTCCTCTCTCTCTTAGATGTTCCTCTTTCTTCCAAGGTAGATAACTTTCAATGAAAACAATCCAAAAGGTAAAATCTCAATCCTGGATTAGGATCATATATAAGGTTTCTATCTAAAACAACATGATAATATTTTTCAAAATTTATAAATTAAATCAGGTTTTTCTACTCTAAGAAAAAGTTTTGAGACTTAAACCATTTAAAATCAAATTTATTAATACTACAATGATTCATAAATACCCTTGTGAATTATTTGCTTCAGACATTGTTTTTGAGCCACAATGTTGTGATAATCAGTCATGACCTTGCAATAATCCATCATAAGTTAAGACTTTTTTTCTTGAAGTTTTGAAGGGGAGACGTAAGTGTCTGTTAAATTCTATTGAAGAAAAATGAAGGATAGTAAAAAAAGGCAAAGATAAGAGCTTCATAAATTTTTACCTCATAGTTTGATATTAGGACCTCGAGAATCCATTCAGGCCATTCCTCCATATTTGTCAGAATCCCTTTATTTTCTGGATGACTGCAAGCCAAAAATAGAAGATCCTGAAATCATACACAAACAGGGAGCTTAAAACTAGAGGGTCAGAAACAAGTTCTCAATTGGGAAGTACATGCACTGCTGGAACTTTCCATCGGACTCAATTCCATAAACAGACTTTCTGTATGGCAGCGGCATTTGCATGCACTGCAATACTTAACTATGTACTTAAAGCCAATACTTGCCGAAAAGCAAAACTTTGCTCATAAAGAAAGAAATGGAGAGACTATAGAACTAAATGTGACATATAACATAGCTTAAATCTTTTTATCTATTTTTTCAATAACCTATGGATTGAAAACTAAGGAAGTCTCATAGAGCATGATTTCAAGCTCTATGAATTGAAACAGTCTCCTACTGTAATGAAGACCATGGGATACAAGCAGAGCCTAGGTGACCATATACTATTTATTAAGCCTTTCACTTCAAGGGGTTATACTGTCTATTCAGATCATATAATTGTAATTGGAAATTATCAGGAAGGAATGGAAGCCTTAAAACAATGTTTGATAACTTTCAAAATCACGCTACTCATTATGTATGTTAGGAAGTTCTGTGTTTTATCCTTGCTATATTTTTAATATTTATTACATGTGTATCTTGCTTTTAAAACTAGGATTTTGTATTTAAAAACAATCCTATAATTACAATGGTTTCTTTCCTTAGAATTTGTTGTTAGTAGGATATTCAATGCATTACTGAAAGTTGTAGGTAGAATATTAAATGTATTACTAGAAGTTGATAGAAGTTGTTAAAAGATTCAAGAGATCTCTTTGTAATTATTACTTTAGGGTTAGAGCTCTCTATAGATAAAGGTTAATTTACGATTTCAAATGAATCAATTTGAATAGATTCTAACTACATTGACCTTCTTTATTTTATATTAATATTTTCAAGTTAGATATAAAGCTCCTGATCTTGGGAGCCCTACTTTCGCATTTATTCTTTACCCTCTTAGTTATGGTTCCTTTTAGAATTGGTTGAAGTGTACCCATTTCCTTTAAATATTAAGGTTGCCACCCAACTTGTGGTTTTGTCACCGCTATAGCACCCCGTTTGCAATCAACCAGAGCTGCCACCAGATCCTCACCGAAGCTGCCACCAGACCCTAGTTGGACCTGTCATCAGACCTTTGTCAGAGCTTTTTCCAGAGTTGTCGTCGTACTTTTGCCTGAGTTGTTGCCGGAGCTTCCACCATTGCCATTGTCAGAATTGTCACTATCGTCACTGCTGCAACTGTCAGAGCTTTCTTTTTTTGTATTGCTGTTTTAATTAAGAGGGGACTAAGTGATAACTCAATTTCATATTAAGGCTTATTACACTTCATTAGGATTTTTATTTTACCTTTCATTTTTTAGCTTGGTTTATCAATTTTTAGGAAGTTTGGGAGCAGCAGTACCACCCAATGCCATGAGCTTCTCTATGGTGACATTTTTTCATTTACCAGTTTAACAATGTTGTAGTCTTGATTTGTGGTTAGTTTTTTATTCCATATGTTTTATGTTCTTCTTTTCATTATTCCATTTCCTTTTATTTTATTGCTCTTCCACCTAATTTTAGTGATTAAGGTGATATTAGTATTTCTCGGGCATTTGTCCATTTTTAATGCTACATTCCAGTTTTGTATGTGTTTATCTTAGTGCTGAGATGAATGGTTGATTTTGCACAATGAACTTCTCTGATTTTCTGAACTACTATTTCAGTCATTGGTTATGCATTGTTTTACTATGCTATTTATTGCCTTTTTCATCTTTTTGAGCCCTGAGTTGGAGCACCTACTATTTTATTGATGCTTTTCTTTTGATATCTACTTTTACTATTTAGTTTAATCATGCATTTCATGTAATATGTGTTGCACTTTACATTCCAATCTTGCAATTTCATTTTCTCAGTTTTAGTGAAAGTAGTACCTATTTTATTCTCTATTACACATTTCTCTTTTTGGTTAAATTCTGTTTTGATGTTGCAACTATGATTTCATTAAGTTGACTGCATAGTACTCGTTTTTATCTCTTAACTGTTTTATTTTCAATTTCCATTGCACCTTCCTCTCCCTGTTACACATCTCATCTCACAGTTCTGGCTTAGTAGAATTTTTGTTTTCTAGTTTCACAGACTGTATTTCATGGTGTTAAGTGCTGTTTAAATATTCTAGCCTTTAGTTGTTACTGCTTTCTGTTATTACTTTTGAAACCCCCTAAAAATCTGTCTTTCAACAAGTCAATGAACTCACCGCAGTAGTTCTCCTTGGACTGACCTGACTTGATTCTTATACTACAGTAGAGGAGGTTAGTTCAGTTTGTTTGGGATAGTTTAGGCGACAAAGTTCTCACCACTAAGGAATCCCTATTATTTACTTAAGCATGTCATGTTACATGGATTTTTCTCATGAAAGAAAAATATGAAGTTTTATTTGACAAATTCTTCCATATGGTAAAAACATAATTCGGGAAGTCAATTAAAAGTTCATGTTCTGATAATGAGTGGGAATATGTAAATCAAGACATGTCTAAATTTCTTTCTGAAAATGGTGTTGTTCATGAACTTACTTGTGTGAATACACCACAACAAAATGCATTGCTAAAAGAAAAAATAGACATCTTCTTGAGGTGACACAGACACTGTTAGGGAGTTAATTGTATATAGGAGGAGGGGTAAAGTCACAGAGCCTAACTGCCAAGGCAGTTAGGAATAGTTTCTGTTAGTGCTGTTAGTAAGTGATATAAAAAGGGGGATTAGTGGTTGGTTGAGTTTAGTTTTGGAGTATTATTGTTTGGCGGGAACTCTTGTAGTTCTTTGGAGAGAGGTTAAGCTCTCGGGTTATGTTGTAACACCATTCTTGTTGATTCTTTTCAATAAAAGGAGGCTGTATAATTCAGAGAACTTGTCTTTGTGTGTTCTCGAGTGCTTTGTCCATAGGTTCTTGATCACAAGAACCTATCATTTGGTCCGACCTGCCGGATCACGAAGGAGAAGAGCCAGCGATGGGGAGCGAGGCGGAGGGAAGGTTAGATAACTTGGAGATCACGGTTGAGGGAATCAAAGATGAGACCGCGGCAATCAGACGCGACGTGCAGCAATTGATGAGAATAATGGGGGGAGGTTCGAACCATCAAGGGGGTGGTTCTGAAGGGAGCAGTAGTTCGGTGAACGAGAACCCAGGGAGGGGCGATACTGGGGGAATGGCGTTCAATTGGAGGAAGAAGGTGGAACTGCCATCATTCGAAGGCGGCGACCCATACATTTGGATTAATCGGGCTGAAAGATTTTTTGACATTCAGAAGGTAGCAGAGGATGATAAGGTCGAACTCGCTTACATTAGTATGGAGGGAAGCGCGAGTTATTGGTTCAAGTATTGGCGGGAGAAAACCAAAAATCGGACGTGGATGGGTTTGAAGGATGGGTTGATCAATCGATTCGGTGGTGGGTTCCGGGGAACGGTTTACGAACAGATGGCCACCCTGAGGCAAGAAGGAGCGCTGGAAGAGTTTGTAAGAAGTTTTGAGATGCTACTAGGTCAGACCAAGGGCCTATCGGAGGAGCTGATTTTGGGTTTCTTTCTGGCGGGGTTACGTGAAGATATTAAAGGCCAGGTTAGAATTCAGAGTCCCCCTGATTTGATGGTCGCAATCAGGGTTGCGAGAGACGTGGAGGACGCCATAAACCGTGCATGCGGAGGAGGGTGGAACGGGCTCAAGATGACCCACGTGGGTAATCGAACGGCGACGGCGATAGTGAGGGCTGATGGAGATCGCAGTACCGCGACGAGGGCTGGTGGGTTAGAAGGAGCGGGTACGGCCAGGAGAGAAGGTGCGACGGTGGCTAATAGCACCAATGCGAAGGGCAATGGCTCGGCCGGAGAAGAAAATAAGAATCTAATGATCAGAAACTTACCTTATCCAGAATATCTGAAGAGGAGGGAAGAAGGGAGGTGCTTCCGATGCGGAGGGCCGTTCGCACCGGGTCATCGGTGTGCGGAGAAGGGCTTGAGAGTACTGATTCTGGCGGAGGACGAGGAGGGCGAGTTGGAGGAGAACGCTGACCTGGAGGCGAAACCCATGGAGCTCTCGGCTTGCTCAGCGGAGGGTCTAACGCCTCCCAAAACCATGAAACTGACCGGACTGATAGGAGAAAAACGAGTGGTAGTCTTGATCGATAGCGGAGCCAGCCATAATTTCATCAGCCGGAAGGTGGTGGAGGAACTGAGACTTCCGGTAACAGAAACGGCCACATACGCGGTGAGTTTGGGTGACGGGTATAAGAAGTGGACTAGGGGGCGATGTGAAAAGGTGGGATTGAAGCTGGGTAATGTGAAGGTAGAGGAGGACATGCATGTGTTTGATCTCGGTGGAGTAGATTTAATATTGGGTATTGCATGGTTGGCAAAACTGGGTGAGGTGGTTATTAACTGGAAAGAGATGTCTATGCAGTATGTGGTGGATGGAGAGAAGAAGAAAATTTGCGGTGACCCAGCCTTGGCAAGACAGCTGGTGGAGCCAGGTGCACTTACAAAAATCACAGACGCTGAGTCATGGTTCTTGGTGTGGGAACTGTGCATAGTGGAGGCCAGGGGAGACGGTGACGTGAAGGATGATTTGACAGAGCAACAGAAGACAGACATCATAAAAGTTTTGCGGGCCCACGGCAAGGTGTTTATGGAGAGAGAGGGACTACCTCCTTCACGTGATTCACAGCACCGAATAGTGCTTAAGGAGGGTAAGGATCCTATAAATGTAAGGCCTTATAGGTATCCTTTCTTCATGAAAGAGGAGCTCGAGAAACAGGTTGCAGATATGCTTCGGGCCGGATAAATTCCCTATTCCGGTAATTGAAGAACTATTGGATGAGCTCAAGGGTGCTAGATTTTTCTCTAAGCTGGACTTGAAGGCGGGTTACAACCAGGTACGAATGAGAGAGGAGGACATCCACAAGACGGCTTTCAGAACCCACCAAGGCTTGTTCGAATTTATGGTGATGCCGTTCGGGTTAATGAATGCCCCGGCAACGTTTCAAAGTGCCATGAACAGACTATTGGCACCTTATTTGAGGAAATGGGTACTGGTTTTTTTTGACGACATATTGGTGTACAGCCCATCCTGGGAAGAGCACCTCCACCACTTAACATTGGTACTGCAGCTGCTGGAAGAGAAGGAGTGGGTAGCAAATCAAAAGAAATGTGAGTTTGGGAAAAGGAGGATTCAATACTTGGGGCACCAGATTTCGGAGAAAGGAGTGGAGATGGATCGGGATAAGGTAAGGGCCATGATGCTGGAGTGGAAAGAACCCCAGAATTTGAAGGCATTGAGAGGTTTTTTGGGTTTAACGGGGTATTATAGGAGGTTTGTGCCGAAGTATGGGGAGCTAGCTAAACCTCTCACGGAGTTGTTGAAAAAAGGAAAGTTTGAGTGGTCTGAGGAAGCCCGGGCAGCCATGGGATCTCTAAAAAGGGCAATGACAACGGCACCGGTGCTAACACTGCCCGATTTTACACAGGAATTTCATGTGGAGTGTGATGCTTCTGGGAGTGGAGTGGGCGCTGTATTGATGCAACATAAGAAGCCCATTGCTTTCTTCAGCAGGGCATTGTCTGAGGGGTCTCGGTCTAAGTCAATTTATGAGAAGGAGTTAATGGCGTTGGTTATGGCCATCCAGCATTGGAGACCCTATCTATTGGGGAGGCGGTTTGTGGTTTATACGGATCAGCGCAGCCTCAAATATCTGTTGGAGCAAAGAATAACGACGCATAGCCAGCAGAATTGGATAGCCAAGTTGATGGGGTATGATTTCGAGATAGTGTATAAATTAGGAAGCTCCAACAAGGTAGCAGACGCCTTGTCTCGTAAAGAAGAAGGGGGTACAGAGGAGGGAGAACTACGGGCACTTTCCAGGCCTTATTGGCATGACTTTCAAGAGGTTTTAAAAGAAGTAGAAGAAGATGACATGCTGCGAAAGATTATGGATGATATCAAGGAGGACCCAACGAGCCACGAAGCATACACGATGGAGAATGATCGCCTTCATTATAAGGGAAGGTTGGTTTTATCAGCTAAATCGAGTTGGATTCCCAAGCTTCTAGCGGAGTTTCATGTGACGAGTATCGGAGGCCATTCGGGTGTGTTTCGTACTTATCGGAAAATTGCCCAATCACTATATTGGCCAGGAATGAAGAGAACGGTGACTGATTTTGTAGCGGGGTGCGTAATCTGTCAACAGCACAAGTACTTAGCTGCCTCTCCTCAGGGTCTTTTGCAACCATTACCGATTCCACAAGCCATTTGGGAAGAAATAAGCCTTGATTTCATTGTTAAGCTACCCAAGTCACACGGGTTTGACGCAATATTGGTGGTAGTTGACAGGCTGAGTAAGTATAGCCACTTTATTGCTTTGAAACATCCTTATTCGGCTCGCACGGTTGCAGAGAGGTTCGTTCAAGAAATAGTGAGGTTACATGGGATACCTATGTCAATAGTCAGTGATAGAGACCCCCTGTTTTTGAGTGTATTTTGGAAAGAGCTTTTCAGGATGCAGGGTACTCAGCTTAGTATGAGCACAGCATACCATCCTGAGTCGGATGGCCAGACTGAAGTGGTGAACAGAATTTTGGAGGGGTATTTGAGGTGTTTTTGCTCAGAGCAGCCGAGGAGTTGGAAGTTGATGCTTCCTTGGGCTGAGTACTGGTATAATACCAGTTATCAAAGTGCAGCCAGGTGTTCCCCTTTTGAAATAGTTTATGGAAGAGCGCCTCCATCTTTGAGTCGGTTTATTCCTGGGGAGACAGCGGTGGAGTCGGTGGTTCAGGATTTGATGACAAGGGATGAGGCTTTGAAACAACTTAAAATGCATTTAAGGCAAGCACAAGTGGCTATGAGTAATCAGGCAAATAAAAAAAGGAAAGAATCAGACATTAAGATAGGCGATTGGGTCTATTTAAAGATTAGACCCCATAGACAATCATCCATGCCAACTCGACTACATCCGAAGCTATCGGCAAGGTATTATGGACCCTTTGAGGTATTACAGCAGATCGGGAAAGTTGCATTTAGGTTGCAATTACCAGAGGCGGCCAGAATCCATCCAATATTCCACGTTTCCCAACTGAAGAAAGCTGTGGGGGAGAAGAAAGTTGAAAAAGAGCTTCCAGCTGAGTTACAAGCAGATGGACCAATGTTTAGGCCAGCCAAGGTGCTGGACAGGAGAACTCGACAACTGGGAACAGAGGAAATACCCCAAGTTTTGATAGAATGGCAAGACGGGGGACAAGAGAGTGCCACATGGGAAGATGAGGTGACTATACAAGAGCAATACCCGGAGTTCAACCTTGGGGACAAGGTTGTTGGAGGAGAGGGGAGTAATGTTAGGGAGTTAGTTGTATATAGGAGGAGGGGTAAAGTCACAGAGCCTAACTGCCAAGGCAGTTAGGAATAGTTTCTGTTAGTGCTGTTAGTAAGTGATATAAAAACGGGGATTAGTGGTTGGTTGAGTTTAGTTTTGGAGTATTATTGTTTGGCGGGAACTCTTGTAGTTCTTTGGAGAGAGGTTAAGCTCTCGGGTTATGTTGTAACACCATTCTTGTTGATTCTTTTCAATAAAAGGAGGCTGTATAATTCAGAGAACTTGTCTTTGTGTGTTCTCGAGTGCTTTGTCCATAGGTTCTTGATCACAAGAACCTATCAGACACTTATTTAGAAAAAAAGGAAATAGGGTTACGTTACAGAATTAGTTACTAAACAATGTAAACAGGGGGTAAATTACCCTGTTTCTTTTTTGTAGTAGAGAAAAGGTGTGATAGGTTTCTTGGTAGGAAATCTATCTAGACACTTCACTAACACACACCACATGGGAAGAAAAGATAGTAAAACCGAGTAAATCTGCTATTATTCCTCCAATTTGTACACCCAAAGCCTCCAAGTGAGCCAAGTTCCCCCTCCACAGGATAAATGTTTCCTGTCTATACAAAGAATGAATTTTCAAAACTAAAACTATTACAAGAGTACACCAGCTCTTTATAAGAGCTCCTTTCCCGCCACTAACTGTTATTACAGTTACACCTCATTTATTCTCCTAACCTCCTCATTCCCTCTTCTCTTTCTCTCATAAACTCTCCATATCCTATCAAGGTGCTTTGAAATCATAAACTTGTATTCTCTTGGTTAATACACTCAGTAATAAACTCCAAGAGGTAGATTGTTTTTGTTTCTCTTGATTCAATTCCTCTTGTTGTTTAAACAGAACCCAGTTGAGCATATTTCTTTTTATTAGTTTTAAACTTATTATCAGACTTATTCAATTCCTATTGTTGTTTAAACATGTTGGGAATCCAAAGGTGAGTCTAAGTCCCACATTGGATAAATGATAAAGTAGAGCAGTATATAAAGATGAAAGACCCATTAACCCATTGCCTTAAGGTTTTGAGTACAGGGTGGTGTCAATCCCTTATATGGTGGGCTCATATGTCATTGGTGTTTGTATCTCCCCATAAACCTCCTCCTTGATAGATCCAACAAAACAGAACCTAATTGAGCCTGTCACTTTCTTTTTATTAGTTTTAAAGTTATTATCACGCTTAGCTACTCTCTTAAGGAAGTAAAGAAATTATTTCTATGTTACACCACAATCCTTTTGATCTTAAAATATTGGCAACATTCCCTTACAACACCCAAAAAAAAGGAATAAGTGTCTAACAAGAAACTAAAATTCCTAAATCAAGAAGTACTTCAATAAGTAAATTGCTATAAGAAAATCAAATGCATAAATCAAAAACATTAGAAAAGAAGACACTAAGAAAACCTAGGCAAAGATAAGATATGATGCACAACTATTGCATGCATATTGTGAAAAAAATTGTTAAGCCAATACCTGTAGTGCTCTGCTCAGCAAAGGCCTAGGTGCAAATGGAAGGGAATGCAAAAGCGCTATTAGCAGTTGTGAATGCTCAAAGCGATGGCCAGGATCATTGAAATCCAGCGCATTCTCTGTTGAAGAAGCATTTATCTGAAATAAAAAAAAAAAATACCATAAAAAACGTGGCAAAGGAAAACGTGAGTTATCTTAAAAAGATATCCAACGTGGCTTCAAGGCTTTGGTGTATTAATGTTTTAACAATATAAGACGGAATCTTTCATTTATAATTGAGCATTACCTTCTTATTTCAATTAATATGCTTCCTATATAATGAGAAAAGACAAAACTTAGCCTATTCCTAAAAAGTGAATTTTAAGTCTTGTTGAAATATGGCTATAAATACTGCACATTTACTGTATAATAAATATAGATTTGTTTATAAGAAATCCCTAAATTAAGGGTTTAGGATTTGTCTACTGCACTGTGAGGCTTGTGAATTATATAAACATGCGTGTATCTTTTCCCATTAGCAACAATAGAAGTTCACAACCTTTCCAATTAATCAGTAGTGATATATGGGAACAATCTACTATAACTAGTATCTCTTGGTCCCATTGGTTTGTAGTCTTTATTGATGATTGCACAAGAGTTATTTGGATCCATTTGCTTCACAAAAATATGACGTGACTATTGTTATTTCCATCTTTCATTCAACGACTCAGCATCAATTTGAGGTCAACATAAAAAGATTTAGGTTTGACAATGCTAGAAATTATTTCAACAAAACTGCCTATACTTATTTTCAATACAAAGGAATATTGTTGACAAACCTAAAGAAAAGAATATTTCTGACAGCAAATGGATATTCACAGTAAAATGTCAGGCTGCTGCATATATTGAAAGGTACAAGTTCGCTTGTTGATAGAAGATTAATGACTGAATATTGTACTTTCCTAAGTGTGAAATTAGTGAACTGGAGAAAAAAAAGGGGGATGTGGTGGCAAGATCATCGGCTGAATCAGAGTTCAGGCCTGCACAAGGGCTGAGTTATTATGACTAAAAATTATCTTAGACGACTTGAAGGTTAATTTGGGCATTTACTATACAATAACTACAAAATTATTGAATAATAAATATATATTTGTTTGCAAGAAAGTCCTAAACTTAAGGGATCGGGATTAGGAGTCTATTTCGTAGATTTGTTTCAAATTTAGAGTCTTTAGTTATGGAGATTTGTTTCCTTTATTTCATGAGACTTATTTCCTTTTATTTGCATTTCATTTCTCCATTAAATACCAATTGTTACAAATTATTTCATGAGTCTAACTCAATCTCACAAAACAAGTTAGTAAGTTGAAGTTTACACCTATTTACAAATTATAATTTGATCATAAATGTGCTCTCATCAAGGACTGGACATCTCAAGCAAGGAAATAGATATTTGTGGGTAGTCTTATAGTGATCCAAAAGCAAGTAACAAAATAGACCCAACAAACCTTTCTAAGATTAGCTCTCATACCATCTTAAAAGTGAATTTTAAGCTTAACCTAACCTCGCAAATATAGCTTTAAGTTGGGGTCTCTTGATACCAACTTGAATTAAGATGTGATAATAAAAGCAGTCGTTTATTGTGCTCAGTTGATGTATATTATATATACAAACATGCATTTATATAGGAAAAGTACTATCCTATAACACTCAAGCTAGGAACAAACACCCAACACTGCAGTTTTACGAAAGTTGAACAATAAAATAACAGTCACAATTTTAACATCATTATAGATATGTCTAATTAGAATCAATTTATAGGAATCTGAATAAAACATATCACATCATGTATATTCATAAAAAATTTCCTATAATTATCTGCATTAGCCGCAATTAATATGTATTTCTTGCAATCATGTAACGTATACACAGTTTCAACATCTCTTGCATCTATCTCTCTTTCAACAAAATCTTAAATATATTTTGCAAATTTTATCTCAAAGTGACATACAATGCAAATAACATGGATAGTACACATACAAAGCAAAGAATGTAAGAACTATATCATATAGAATTGAGTTGGAAGAATTATAATTTTTTCTCATATTGAAAGAAAAAACATACATTTACACTCTTAGAAAGAAAGAAAAACCTATAAGATGATAATGGCCAAAGAAAATAAGCTTATACTAAATAAAGCATGTCCATTTCAATAAACACAATATTTTCCATTTTTATACTGGCAAAATAGTATCCTACAATTGGCATGGACTAGGGACTAGGGACTGGGGATAAGGTAGAGAGAGTATGTCATACCGAGGCAGTCAATAAAGTTGTATAGACATTGTTTGTCAACAGCCTACACGGTGCTGCCTGGAATGCCTTTTGTAAGGCGTAAAAAAGAAAAGAAACCTTATCTTCAAACATTGTACTTCCACCATCTTGCAGTCCAACACCCAAAAGGTTGCTTGCTGTATCAAGACCAGAGCGGGAACCATGCCCCAGATGCCCAGAAACTATTAAAGCACCCAAGAGACCAACAATCCCAACAACAATGCCATCACTTTTATCAGCATTATAAACATTTTTCCTAGCACTGTCAGCACTGATGGATAGACTTATGCCTCCCAAATTCTTGACAGATGGAGTTTCTGAGGTACGTGTCATCCCTTCAATATACACATCAGGAGAACTAGGACCAATATTACTGCAACTATCAGCAGATTGAGAACCTTCATCATCCTGATATGTTTCTGTGATTTCACTGCTACCATCATTTTCATTTTTTTTAAATTCAGGATTCTTTGGTGCCGATTCAAGAGCATCACTTTCTCCAGCTTTAACTTCCCTTTGGAGAAGAACAAGAAGAGTTTCTATCCCTCCACATGCTAGGAATGCTTTTGCAAATGAGTGAGCTCTAGCTGTATTCGGCTGCACAACCAACCTGTAGAAGAGATGTAACACCCTAGCAATCTGTAAAATAAAGTAAATAAAGAGTAAAATTTCTTTAAATTTTGATAACAGAGATTTTAAAAATTAAACCAAAGCATAACAAATTTGTGTTACATTGTTCAAATTTCCAAATAAGCCACTAAGCTTGAGATTAGTAATAACCACAAAGAGAAGATGTGGATTACTTGTTTTCAGACAAAGAAGAATATAAAATATCAATAACCCTGAGTTTCTGCTAATTTAGTTATGCAACAATGTAAGGTATTTTACAAGTTAATGGCTCATAAAGTATATTTAGAGAATACAATGTTATACAGAAAATAGGGTTTAGTTTTCGGAAAATTACAGCAGAAGTGTCAAATATCCCACACACTGTTGGAGTTCATCCTCCCATATAAATTGTAAAAGCGTGGAGCAAGTTAGAAGCTCTAGTTAAAGGGGACATGTCATAGCACTTTGTAATCAATGTAATTAATTCTCAAGTTTAAAAGGAGATGATTTCTTTCTTCTTATTATTTTGGAAATAAGAACAAACTATTCTAGGGAATAGCTAGTAATAAAAACAAGATAAAATAACTATACAAAATTAAAAGCAATAAGAATATTATCTGAAACTTTCTAAAATATATTTGAAACTCCCCCTCAAGCTAGTAAATAAATGTTCTTCATTCCGAGCTTTAATATAATTCTCTCAAAGTTATTGTTGTTTAGCCCTTTGATGAGTATGTCTGCGAGTTGTCTCTAGGTAGACACATATTGAGTGCAAATCATTCCATAGTCAATCTTTTATTTGATAAAATGTTTATCCACATCAATATGTTTAGTTCTATGTTGTTGTACTGGATTGTGAGTTATGCTAATTGTGGATTTATTGTCACAATATAACCTCATAGGCTCATCGCTCTTCATGTTTAAGTCTTTCAATATACCCTTCAACTATAAGAGTTCACATTGCCTCCTACCTCCATTGCTTCTTAAGAACTAGAGCAATGATCAAATTTTTCCATGTTTATGGCCTTACATGGACTACCTGATGATTATCCATATATCTGTGATTAGATTTTAGAGTCCCCAATTGTACCTACCTCTACTTCCCCTTGTTCCAACCTATTTCTTTGTGTCAAGTAAGTCAACCACTAAATACCTTCTTCAGTCACTTCTGATGACACTTCAGCATTGGTATCTCAGTGTGATGATCACAATTTCCATCACAAGCCAAGCAAAGGGAATCACAAGTGTGAACATTGTCACAAGCTCGATCACAAAATTGATAGGTGTTATACCTTACATGATCATCTTTGTTAGGGCCTACCCTAACAAAGTTTGTTGTTTGTTGGGTCTATTAAAGCCTAAGAAACACATTTGAAAGCGCGAGCGGAGAGTTTGTCTAGTCCTAGAGACATGTCATGAACAAAACATACACACCCAAACACTCAGGAAGATGTGTGAAAGAGAAGATCATTAGGAAACATAATGGAGAAAGGGACTTTATGATCAAGAGAGGAGGAGGGCCTCCTATTAGTAAGATAACATGTAGTTAAGATGGCATCCCCCAATGATGGACAGGAATATGGGCACCAAGCAAAAGGGTATGGGCAGTTTCAGTCAAGTGTCTATTTTTTCATTCTGCTATACCATTTTGCTGCAGTGTATGAGAACAAGTAGACTGATGTAAGATACCATGAGAACTCAAGATGGCAAAAAAGGAGGATGAGAAATACTCTTTGGCATTATCACTTCTTAATATTTTGATTACTTGACCAAATTAATTCTTGACTTCATTTAAAAAAGATGTAAAGATGGCTAATAATTCAGAATGATTTTTCATAAGATAAACCCAAGTACATCTTGAATATTCATCAATTAAGGTAACAAAATATCTAAAACCAAAGGAGAAAATAGGACTAGGTCCCCATATATCAGAATGGATGATGGAAAAATTAGAATTACATATTGATTGAGACCTTTTAGGAAAGGTAGATCTAACATGTTTTCCTAGTTGACATGACTCACATTCTAAGGTTTGGAGACCACTAAGTTCAGGACACATCTTTTTTAATTTGGAGAGACGAACCAAATCCGATGGTCACCGGACTGAACTGTATCGATGGCCAACGGCGGACGGCGACGAAACAGTGAAGAACAGTGGCTGACAACATTGAAGAGGACAACCGCGGACAACGGCAAATGGCACTGAACAAATGCTACGAGATAGAAACCAGAGCGGACCCGCTTTGATACCGACTTGAGATTGAAACTGTAAACTAATTCTAGAGGGCTTGATTGATCCCTCTCATAATCGTCTATTTATAAGAATAAATTGATACAAGAGTACATGATAAGTAGGGTAACCCTCGACACAATATAATCGTAATAAATAGAGTAACCCTAGACACAGTATAATGATGATAAATAGGATAAATATTTTAACACTTTCTTTTAGCTATAACAAAAATTCACAGTTTGAGTCAACCAGAAAATCATAGATCCGCATTGCATATTATAGTCCTTGAGTATGGCTATAAATCTTCTGAACATTTAGTTTTTATGTCCAAGTAATGTTCAGCTCCATCCATATTAGCTTATGAGCCCCTAACCCCTACCAAAAATGGAGGAAAGTGCTTAGGGAAAATAAGCATGATTAGGAGGGAGGTTTCTCCACCTTTCTTCTATTAGTTTGTTTAGTTTTTGTCTTAAATAAATTATAGACTCATGTTTGTTTCTTGTGTTTTGTGGGGTTGTTAGTGGGACCTCTCCTCTTTAGGTTGTCACCTTCTAGAGAAATGGAAGGCCATGGAGGTATTTAGCCATAGGGAGTGTACTCACCACAGTCCTAGTTTTGCCAAGAAGACCCCTTGGAAATGGAAAAGAAGAGCATCTTGGATTGGAGTGGGGACCATTACGCACTTGGAGGAGAAAGAATGCACCTTTTTGATGATTTTGTAATGATTGGAAAATATTCTTCCTCTCCCTCAAGATTAGGCTTCTAGAAAGATACTTTGTGATTTTGCTATATAGCTCTTCATCTTTGTATTATTGCTAGGAGGTCATTCTGTTGGTCTATTTAAGAGGATCTCCTTGCCACTTGTAAAGGGTTGTTGAAGGAAGAAATATAAGTTATTATCCACTTTCGGTTGTGAGTTCCTCCCTTTGAGAGTGAGCTAT
>JAHCHA010013274.1:0-16077 GCA_027742795.1 Vigna hirtella
TATGCCCACATTTATGCTTTAAAATTCAAATTTTTGATAGGATAATTGTGCTTAAATGATTGATTTTAAATGAATTTGTGATGATTGGAATTGTTGGGTTTGGGAATTAAAGAGATGTAAAAAGTGAGTTTTAGCGCATAAATTATTCTTGGATGTTCTAATGTTTATTTGTGCAGCTGAGAATATAAGTTATATTGGTTCAAATGGCAATTCAAGGCCCAAAATCAGATTTTATTTGGAAAATAATGTACAGATGGGCCAAACAGGCAACTTTTACCCTTGCACCTCCCAATTTCCCTACATACAACCCTCTTCTCTTAAACAGGCCCAATACTAAGCCAAACAGTAACCCTATTCTAAATACACCTCCTAAATTTCCCTACCCATACTCCTCCTAAGCTAAACTCCAACAGATCATGCCACGTGTCCAAATCCTCGCCACACAAATCTAACTAACCATGTGCCGCCACCTCAGCCCTAACTCATGAGCATCATCTTCCACCTTCTCCATAGAAACCCTAGTCGCCATTCCGCTTCCGCCGCTCCCGCCAATGCCGCAAGTCACCGCCAATACCGCAAGTCGCCGCCACGGCCAGAACATCATCTCCTTCCTTTCTCGCCGGCGCATCAACGGACCACCACGGTGCCTCAACCAAGACGCCGCGACATCACCGTGAAACCGCGAGCCGCCTCTCCATCCGTGCTGCCACCATCGCTGGAGCACCGTTCGTCTCCTCCGAAGTTGCGATTTCTTCAACCTCTGCCGCGCCGCAACGTCGCGCACCACCATACTTTTGCCGCGCCATCTTCATCTTCCTTCGCGCAAGGGTTCGAAGCCACCACGTCCACCATCGCCGGAGTCCCAATTCGTCTCCTTCAAAATCATCACGCACAACAACAACGCCGCCACCAAACCCAGGCCGTTGTCAACCTTCAACGCACTCCACGCCAGCCGCCGCGGCAGCAAAACTTCTTATTTCTCGCCGGACAGCCACCACCATTCACGCTCATCACCATTAAGACCAGACGCGAGTTCTCCATGACAGCCGCGTCCCGCAAGCTTCCCGGAACCTAATCGCACCTCCATCAACGCCAATCTCCATCCACCATTACCATAGCACCATGGAACCTGCATCAAAGCCAGACCTGCAAGAAAAGAAACCAAACAATCCAGCAGGCCGAAGCCTCCATGGTCTCGCACAGGGAAGAATGGGTTCTCTCTTTCGTGGCAGCAACAAGCCCTTTCCCCCAATTTGCAAAACCCTAATTTTGGGTGGAAAAGGGCTGACACGTGGCAAGCTCTCATTGGCCGCGCCCTTCCTCAGTCAAAGCTGGTCAACACTGCTTAAGTCTGGTCAAAGCTGGACAACAGGGGTTCTGGTGCAATTTTGGAGAATTCAGTTGGGGCTAAAGTGTAGATAGAGAAAATTTTGGGGCATTTGTGTAATTTTAGAAAGTCAGAAAAGATAAAAAAATAAAATTCATTTGTTGAATTATTTAAATTGGAAATATTAATAGAAAATATCTTCCAAATAATGTTATAATTATTTAAATCTTTTAGTTATTTGGAAGATATAAGATAAAAGATTTTGTCAACTGAATATTCAGAGTCCAAGCCCAATCAAGCCTATTTAAAGAGACCCAGGGGACTTCATTCAATTCATTCATTCTCTCATACTCCTCTCACTTTTCTTTCATCTTGTATTCAACTTCATTCATGGAGAGCTAAGCATCTAGGGCTATTCTGCTGTAATTCCAAGACGGATTCTGAGGTTATGTTCAGTTAATGCAATTGTTTACTTTGATTATTGATTTAAGTTGTTCTCTCTATGTCTTTCATCTCTCTATCTTGTTAAAAGCAAACATTTTTGCATCATAATATGTTTGAATCTACATGCATATTGATTATATGAGTTTTAGGGTTTCTAGGTTTAAATTGAGAATCTACTTTGATTTAATTTAGGAACTTTCATATGATTAAATGGTTTTTACTATCAATTGAGAATGTACTTTGGTTGGTAGTAATAATTTCAACTATAATGAATTGAGAATTGACTTTGATTGATTAGCTTTTAATTTGGTTAAGAGATTTAAGAATAGACATGATTAAACACAATAAAATTTGATTGAGAATGTACTTTGGTTGAATTTATTGTGAATAATCTAGAAAGGTTTTGCATTTGATTGAGAATTTACTTTGGTTAAATGCATGATCGCCCTCAAATTAATTGAGAATGTACTTTAATTAATTTGAAACTTAAACAATAATCAATTAAACAATTATCCGTGAATAACCGATGACGAATCTATCTTAGAAAAGAAGTGGAATTAGCCTACTTAATCATAACTATTTTTAAGTTTATTATTTGTTCTTTAAACATTCTTCAAACATCATTTTTATTCATAAGCATTGCATAGCATAAGAGTCAGATATTCAGAAGCAATTCCGTGTTCGATGGGAGACGACTCAGGGTACTTTAGCCCTATCTACCTTCTTGAATACTACTTGGCAATACTGAAGTTGCCTTGAAAAGTAGTATTAATTTGATAGCTTCGACGACAGCTTATCAGCCTCCAACACCCATTATCATCCATCCCCTGCTGTAACTCCAACTCGCCATCACGGGCACACACACAACTCTCAATTCCTCTCTTGATTCGCTCAACAGAAACTATTCCTCCAGCACGCACATCACAGAATCTCATTCTCCCACCCAACTTCAACTTCATCTTCCAACTATCAAGAACCCCAAAACCATTTTCATACAGAGAGGGAAGAACATTCGATAGTCATCTCTCACACACAAATTGATTCCTCTTTGTCTTCGTGACATCCATTTCCACTGGCACAAAGAAACACCTTCTTCATCATCCATTTATTTTCCATTCTCCCCCTATCTTGTTCAACACCTAAACAACAATTCATCTTTTATTCTCCCTCTCTATCTTGTTCAACACCCGAAGAACAGAGAAAAAACTCACTCATTTTCCTAATCTCTGCCCACGCAGCTGTGAAGATGAAGAGACGTGCAAGTGTTTCGTTTTGGGGCTGGTTGGGCTGGTTGGCAACGTGAACAATCTGTGCGAGGAGAAGAAGTAGGCTGACATAAGGTGTATGGATCTGAGGATGGCCTACACTTTGTTCCAAGGCCGGTGGTGGTGTGAGCGGAGATTAAAGGCTGCAATGGCGCGGACGAAACCTCAGTCAACGACAAAGACGGCGGTTGGGCTCTGGTTGGGGATGGGAGCACGCTAGCCGTCAGGGTTTGGCGCGATGAAGCTCCAAAAGATCGATCCGTGTCTTAATGGCGGCTGGTTCAGGGGAAGCAAGGTCCGCGCTGGGGAAGATGAAGTTGTTGATCCACGGTGACGCTCTTTGCCGGCGGTAACGTCACAACGACCACCTGTAGCAGCAGAGGTGCCTGCAGCGGCGAAGTGGCGAGCAACGACAATGATATCACTTTCAACATTGGCGTTGTCGCCGGCGATGTTCTTGTCTAGCCGCGAGACGCGACGGTGTCGTATCGGAGGCAGCAGAGAGTGGCGAAGGTGTGAGCAGCGGTGTCACTGTCCATGCTTCGCGGTGTCGGAGCTCGCCTCCCGAGCGCATGGAGGGAGAAACGCCGCGGTGTGTGGCGGTGTTTCCGGCATAGGTGACGTCGCCGGCTACTTTCTCGGCCGGCCACGGGGACGCACGGCGGGTTGGTCTCATCAAGGGCTGATGGCTGCCACGGATGATGAAGAACCAATTCCCAGCTTTCCTGTTTCTGGATTAAAAAAAGCCCTAGTGGTTTCTGATTGAAGAGGTCTTGGGCCTGGACCAGCAAATACCAAATGGCATCCCAAGACTTCATTTGCACCCCTACGTTCTGTCGGGCCATGACCAAGATATTTCGTCAAGCACCCCTGGTTTTTCATCTCTACACCTTTACTATTAATGGGTTACCTTTCTTATTTATTTTACTTTCTGCCCTTATTTTCTTTACCCATTTGTTACTTGTGTGTTTTTTTTTTTGTTTTTTTTTACTTCACGCACCCCATTATTTTTAATCCTACGCCCCCTCATATATTTTGTTATTGTTTTTGTTTGTTTTCTTTTATTTCTTGTTTTATAGTTATTCACCGCACGTATACTTTCTCATCACACAATTTATTTTATTAGTATATTTCCATGCTAATTCATTTTCTATTTTAGATTCTCATTTTTATTTCATTTTTAAACATGCGAATATTATTTCATAAACTAAGAAAAGAAGATAAAATTATAAAATTAAATAAATCGTTTTAGGACATCTGATAGCATCTTCATTTGCAAATAAATAAATAAAGTTTTGTTTTGTTAGCTTTTTATTATATAGATTACGAAATTAAAAAAAAAAGCCTTAGTGTTTCTTAATTATTTAGTACCATTTTAATAGTATATATTTAATTTGTTTCAATTTTAGGTCTCTTTATGTAAATAGCATTCTTACTTTATATTTTATAATTTCTTTTTTTAAATATTTATTGCAAAAAATTACAAAGTAAAAAATGATGAAAAAAAAGAAATTAAATAATGGTATAAGTACTCGTGCGATCGTCTGCATCAGCCTAGTACTTAATATCTTCAATCTTAAAAAATTTAAATAATGGTATAAGTGCTCGTGCGATCGTCCGTATCAGCCTAGTACTTAATATCTTCAATCTTAAAAAATTTTGGTATAAGTACTCGTGCGATCGTATGCATCAGCCTAGTACTTAATATCTTCTATCTTAAAAAATTAGATGGTATAAGTACTCGTGCGATCGTCCGCATCAGCCTAGTACTTAATATCTTCAATCTAAAAAATTAAATAATGATATGAGTACTCGTGCGATCGTCCGCATCAGCCTAGCACTCAATACTCTCAGGTCTTCCTAAATAAGTAGATAACGGTATGAGTGCTCGTGTGATCTTTCGCATCGTCCTAGTGCTTAATATCGTTATTTCTCTTTTAAAAAAATAATTAAAAATATTTAAATATCATTCTAAAGGTATGAGTAGTCATGTGACCGTCCGCGTCTGCCTAGTACTCATTACCTTCTTTTTCTCGAAAATATCAAAAATATCTAAGATCTTCAAAAGCTAAAAACATCAACTTTTTCAAGCAACGAACAATCTCTCAGCCAGAACTACGTTATCCTTGATTCTCCATCAAAAGTGGAGATACGTAGGAGCAAGGCTAGTCCTTGTCAGGTTCACTTCCCAAAAATCCAAAATCATTTCAAAACAAATTTTCAAACAATTTCCAAACAAACATCTCAAACAGTTTCAAAAGAACTACGTACCCCTGATTTCTCATTCTGAATGAGAATACGTAGGAGCAAGGTCAATCCTTGTCGGGCCCAAAAAACTAAAAAATATATTTTGTTTATTTAAAATTTTATTTTATGTGATAGTTAAACATTTTTGAAAACCACATCATATTCGTGTATTTAGTTAAAGGTATTGCCTTAGGGCAAGCGTTGTAGGGTGCTAACACCTTCCCTACTCTTAACCGACTCCCAAACCCAGAATCTGGTTTTCATGGACTGTGTCTTATCATTTTATGGTTTTTCCGTAGTTTTCCATAATAAACTATGGTGGTGACTCCAAATCTCTTTTCGAAACTCGTTCCTTTTTTTTGGATCGTCGTCCCGTCGCGATTCTGGTTGCGACAGATGGCGACTCCACTGGGCACTTGTGAGAGTCAGGTCGTTTAATTAGATGCTCTAATGCGATGTGGTTTTGCTTTATGTTTTTCATCCACTTCCTATTTCGTACTTGTATATTCTTATCAGCGTTTGATATTTGGAATAATTGCATGTGTATTACTTTGATTGCTATATGTTGAATCCTAGGGTAGAAAACATGTTTATACTTGCCTGGGAATTTTTCTGGTTGTTTTGCAGGTGGGGGTTTGGGTGTCACTAGTGGAAAAATGACATTTTATAATGTACAAAAATGATATATTATAACGTAGTTACTGGGGACATAGTTCTGGGCGATATAATAAGTCTGCGCATTTTATAACGTAGCAGAAATTTACGTTATAATAACTTCAACATATTATAACGTAGTTTCTGAAGTCCGTTATAATATGCGCAGTTTATTATGACAAATTTTCATTTGTCCGTTATAATAAGACGAGAGATATTATAACGTAAATTTGTTTTTACGTTATAATATGTGATCTATTATTACGTATATATTTTTGTATGTTATAATATGTGATCAACATATCATAACGTACATCCTTTAGTACGTTATAATATATGTGTTTTTTTTAAAAAATAATACACAATAATATTCTTCTCATCCAATCAATTTATAATCAATATAGCTTTGAATAAACAAATTTTTAGAAAAAAATTTGATAAAAAATTTCAAAATAGTAAGATAGAACTGAAATCAACATAGACTATTCAGTCTCAAATAAATTATTCATTTGAGTAAAAAAAGTAAGATATGATAGTTTATAAAAAGGTAAAAGATTAATAATCACATAATTTACAAGTGTAAGTGACATTGGTAATTTTCTTATTTGAAAATTCTCACTAAATTTTGAACAGCTACAAGGACAAAGTTGTTCTGTTATCATCTATCAATATGATATGATTGCTATATCACTAAAAAGAGATTTGATTCATAAACAGAAGCTTGTGGTTGTTCCAGTAAAGGAGAACTCATAAGTATATAGTAATTCAATTGGATATGATAGGATTAAGAAGTTGGACACACAAAGATTACAATTAATCAATAATTAGAAAAAAAAGCAAAGAAAACTTATATCCTATTGGAAATAATCTATAGGATAACCAATAATTATTTTTAACTTATCACAGTTCATAAAGCCATCAAAAAAATATTTGGAATAAGAAGATCATAGAATTCCAATAAGTGTTGACACCTATAATATTTCATTTCTTAAATGAGAGAACAATATCTATATCTATAAATAACCAATAAACCTTTTTAACTGTACTATCTCACTCTTTCAGTAGAGAGATAAAACAAAATGTTTTTTATGTATTCTTGAACGTTTAATAACTACAGTGCAGCATAGCACTGATACAAGATACACAAAATAAATAAATAGAAAATAAAAACAAAATGACAAAGTTATATAAACTTCCTAATAATTTGTAAGAAAAGGAGAAAAAATAGGGAATATGGGGCCACTAACTTCAAATGTCCAAAAGCTTCATCTCACTTTTTGGATCTGTTTCATCAAAACACCAGAATTTATCAGCGGCAAAATATAAATATTCAAACTTAAAATAAGTACTTCTAATTTCTAAACAATAAACAACATTCATCCGATATGGCTAGCTCAAATATTCACGATAAGGATCATTCTAGCATGGTCAAGTGTAGAAATAAAAGCCAACCTTTCCTTGTTGGTCTTCTACCAGTCCTCCCCCTACGAGGATAAGGCAAGGTATCAGACCCTCCAAGAATAGGACGCACATGATTTTCATCCTTATCTTGTAGACATCATAGTCATAGACCCTCTCCCACTCTCTACGTTATCCCGTTCCATCTCCTCCCAAATTAACTAACTCTTCTTCTCTATATTTCACCAGTGGAGTCGGTGTTTCGCTTGGAAGATATGTCTAAAATATATATAACGATGTTAGCTTCATCTTTTCATCAAAGTTATTGACGACTTAAAAAGTGTATAGAGTGGCTGGTAAGCAATACTCCCAGCATTGCAAAACTCCCAGCAAAAGATAAATTGTCTCGTCAACTAAAACAGAATATACAAGAGATGGAGCACATGCTTAGTGAATCTACCTCAGATGTTGATCTTCCACTAGTGTAAGCTGATATATACATATTATTTATCCTTTGGCCAAAAGTTTACTTGTTTGAGTTGCGTTCTGTTTGAACTGTTATTGGAATTTCATAGTTGCAATTAGGAAAAATCCCACCCTCAATCAAGTAGTCTTATAAACGCCCTTGGGAATTAGAATGTACAACCAAAATTAGGCTGACTCCTTTTCAATAGACTGAAGAAGGATGTCTTGGCACAGTTAATGCAGAAACCAAGCCTAACAAGTAATCTTATCTAGACCCTTTATGCAGGTTATACTATCAAAGATAGCTTGTACATGTATATCTTAAAGTGTAATCCAACTGAAATCACATGGCATCAAAGAAAACAGTATCCAAAATATATCATTTGAAAAGGATAATACCAACCTTGGTAAGGCCTTAATGCGTAATTCCTTCAAGTATGTAGCACCACGGCCAAAAGTAGGTGAAGCCTTTTCTAACTCAGATTTTAAACCCTACAAAAGTAAGCTAGGTTAGTAGAAGCTCACAAGTGTATTCATCATAGCAAACGATATTTAATAAGATTAAACAATATGATAGACCTAAATTAGTCAAACTATTGAATTTAATAAGAGGAACTTTGATTCCATGATTGTCGGCATGACTGCCAACTTGCTACAACTTTCTAGTTTTCAATATACTAGGCTCTAACAGTCTAGAAATATTATAAGTGCATTTGGATAAGCAGAATAAGTTCTTTTTCAAGATTAATATAACATAAGAGCCTATATAATAAGCGTACTAAAATAAGAAGAGATTATGTTTATATTCACCTTGAAACTAATTGAAATAAGCTAAAGGGACTCATAAGAAATTCATAAGTCACTTTAAAATTAGCTCAGTATAAGCTCTTCTAAACACCCAATATTCAAATGAGAAGAAACTAAGGGAGCTAAACACCATCCACTCTGTCAGAGCTTAAACTGCCGAAAATACTGGTATTCCTTTAGCAGTCATTGTCAATTTCGAGATTTTCCTATCCCTGTTGTTGTAATATTAAACTTAAATACTTTCAATAGTACATATAACTTCACAAAAATTCCAACCAATAAGAGTAAATTTCAATGTGCATATTAGAAAAGCTACCCTTCAAAGTAGACTATAAGCTTAAGCGATTAAAGGAACTCGTGGTCAATAAATTTTTTAGAGTGGCAAGTGACAAGCTATATAGATAGCACAACTTGCACAATCTAAAGTTAAATATCCAAATGGTTAAGAGAGAGAAAAAAATCAGCACATCCTGTTTCCTTACTGATTCACCACTCAGATTCATGTAAGTATGAGGATTTGCAAGGAAGACATGAACTTCACCAACAAAACCTGCAACAAACCAACTTGCGCAAAAATTCATGAATACAATAAACATAGAGAGAGAAACAGAAAATAGAAATATCTAAGCAAGGGAACGAGCAAACCTTTTCCGAAAATGGCTTTGGAATGGGCAGTGTTCATAGGAATCCCCTACGACTCAGCAATTGCATCAATCATCTCAAAGCCTACCTAGACAAACACTGAGGGAACCGATTTCAATGAAAAATGTAGGAAAAGTCAAAATAATCGGTAAAAAGGTGAGAAGATGAAGATTCGAAGAAACCCTAGCAGTTGAGGGTGAAAGATGTAGGTGAAAGGCTGAGAGGTAAAGGAGAGTGCTTACTGCTTGAACTGTGGTTCAACGAGATGATGGAGAGGCAGCAAGAGCCTTCGATGATGGAGAGGCAACGAGAGCCTTCGATAATGGAGACGAGAGAAACGCTCTCGCAAGGCAGCGAATGAACGACTGATGGAGAGTGAATGGTTGAGTGAACAACGGATGATGGAGAGTGAAGAAGAGAGGAAGAGTGGTTCAATGGTAGTGGTGTATTACGGGGAACGAAAGTGGGGAAGAGAGGGAAGAGAAATTAGGGGGTAAAAAGTATTGGGATATTACGACTGGTTTCTAAAAATAAGTTATAATACATTAAAAAAATTTTAAGGTGTCCTTAACTTCGTAATAATAAGTTTTGAAATTATTTACAAATTTGCCACCGCGTTTTATATTATAACTGATTTTCATAATTACGTTATAATATGTTTTAAACTTATTTACAAGTTTGCCACCGCATTTCATATTATAACTGATTTACAAAACTACGTTATAATATGTTTAATTTTTATTACAAATTTGCCACCGGTCAACCTATTATGATGGATTATTTTTACCAGTTATAATAGGTTAGTCATAATAGACTATTTTTCTACTAGTGTGTGCATTGCATTCTCCCTTCACACACACACATCATGCATATCATGAGTGGGACCCTATACCCGGGTCTGAGTGTAACTTATAATTAGAGGGGTTATGTAGCGGTGCCACTTGGGACATACTTCCTGTTTGGCTATCGTGAGAACCCCAACTAGAGTCTGTTCTCTTCATATGTGTCTTCACACCTAGTTGATTACTCAATTGTTGTGCAGATGCTATGAAGGGGGCCATAGCTCTAGTGGTCGTTGATCTTTAGGTTCAAGTAACCATCCTTGTGAGATTCCATATACTTAACCTTGGATCTTAAGTGTTCAACCTTCATTAGGGCACAAAGGGAGATGTGTGCAGTCTTATAACTCCCGTTTTTGCTTAATAAAATCCAACACCTTGTACATATCTTTATCCCTTTTTTTATACACATTTTTCTTTCTTTTTCTCATGCATTTTATGGTCTTGTCACTGGTTTTAGTCAGAAAATTATAAATTTGTGATTAAGTCCTTATGGTAAAGATGGAAATTAACATGGGATTTTGAGTCGGGGGTATTCGAGTTCAGACATTTTGATATACATCAAAGCAAAGGACGGTATTACTGGTGGATCAAGGGATCTGGTGAGGAAAAGATAGCCCTGAAAGATGCATTCAAGAAGGGGTATAAGAATTTGGTGAGCCTGTCAGTGGGGAAGAATTTGGGCAAATCTTAAGTACACCTCTCAAGGCCAAAGCTCTATACAACTAAATCGGGCAGTATACCCATTATCTTGCAGTAAGTGATAATCATAAGAGTGCGCCTTATGAGATTGGAAAGTGAATTCATACTTAAGGGTAAAGCAAGGGGCATTTCTAAAGGATACCTAGAGTTGGTACTAGCATCAAAAAGTGGGAAACATTCATGAATGTACGGGCTTTGATCCCCTATGATGTCATGCTCTTTCCTAACACCAAGGATTTCGTCGACTACGCCACAATGAACGCATTTGTGTGGGATACAAAGAGCGGTCTGAGAATCTAGTCACTGTTGTCCCAGCTGAAGTTTATGGGACCCTTAATCATTGTTATGAGCTAAAGGGAGGACAAATGTTATGTTGTCTATCAGTGTTGTATCTTTGGTTCGTCTCTCGGGTGAATGAGAACGCCTTGAATGCCACATGTCTCGTGGATGAGCTACTGCAGTGTAAAACAGAACTTGAAGGGGAAAAATGAATGGGTGCAGCTTTGCGCAAGCTTATAAAGAGAATATTTGGCGTGTTTTCTTGGAAACAAAGATCGTGTATCATACACCATGGTGGGAGTTATCCTGATGTCCCCCTCATGGGTATCCGATGTTGTATTAAGGGGATTGAAACATTCCACTTAAGGGGATGAGTCTGTAATGGCAATGCTGAGTCTGTAATGCCAATCATTCCACCTAAGTTCTTAGCCGATGCTGAGTCTGTAATGCCAATCATCAATCCACTTAAGGGGATTGAAACATTCCTCAACTTTTGCAAGAAACTTATCAGAGAAATGAAGAATGTTATGGATAAAGCCTGAGATGGTTGACCAATACTTCCTATGTCTCACGTCTTGGGAACTTCTGAATGATGAACCACCTTATTGACTCTGTTTCATGTTAATTTCCAAATTATATCGGTGCAATATTTTCACAGCTTTATAATTTCTGACTAGAGAATTTGAACTATGTTGTCTTTTCTTTTTCTTTTCATTTTTATTTTCCTTTTCTTATTTTGTTTCGCAAAAAAAATTAAAATACAGGTAAGCATCTAAGATACCCTAAAGGACTCGAACCAGTTAACAAATCTTAGAGAACCAAGGAGAAGTTCAAGAAGAAATGAAAGTTGAAATCCAACAATTGAATAGGCAAATGAGCCGAATCCTAGAGGTTCGCTCACACCATAACCATAACACAGAGTTCGAGAGGCCTAAATTTTCTCCTTATATGGTCTTCCCCTACATTACACTTAACCCTTGGGAGTGGAATTGAGGCATGTTCACACTCAAAAGGCAGAAAATAACGTAGTTGAAGGAAAAAACAAGCTTGGGGCAACCGCTTTCATGGTCCCCTAGGAAATGATTTAGCCATGCCTTGTGAGCAAGATAATGACGAAGCAACCCGAGTTGAAATCTTTCCCTCTTGATCATTACACTAATGGATGTTGAGGTTGAAAAATGTAAATCAGGAGTGCTGAAAAAGGGATGAGAGTCATAGAAGGTGGAGGAAGCCTTGAGTTTGGAAATGTTGCAGGGCTATGCTTAGTCTCAGAGGTGGTGATACCTCCCAAATTTTAAATTACCTAGAGGGACCACTTGTCTTGAAAGCCATCTCATGACGTATGGGAAGAAAATTGTTCACGCATGTGATGAAAGTTGCTAATTCATTTCTTCTAAGGTAGATTGGCTGGCATGACACTAAACTGGGAACTCATCTTGAACAGTCGTGCATCCGGTCTTGGGAGGATCTGGTGGATGCTTTCTTGAGGTAGTACAAATATATCAGGGATGTGGCACCTGATAGATTACAACTGTAGACCTTGGTGAAGGAGTCCAAATTGTTCAAAGAATACGCCAAAGGTAGAAAGAGATTGTTGCTCAAGGAAAGTCTCTTATGAGTGATAACGAGATGGTTGACACATTCCTAAATACTTTGTAATCACCCTTCTATGAGACCATTGTGAGCAGTGTTTCCCTAAACTTTGCAAACTTGGTGATAATCAGATAAAGAATTAAGATTTGTGTGAAGACTGAAAAGATCGCTTAAGGTCCTACCATGGCAGTAAATCTGAATAGGCCTGGTCTAAGCTTGGGATAAGGAGAGAAGAAAGAGCTCAATCACATCCCACCGCTTAAATACCGTTGGCCTACCCTTTGAAACCGTTCTGAGAAGAAATTGGAGATCCGACCTAAATTGAACTCCCCACCAAACTATTAGGCAAAAATGTTGATCAAGACAAAGGGCTTGAAGCCTTAAGGCCTGAATACCTCAAGACTCGTGATGCATCATATACAAAAGGTGATGACTATGGAGTGGCTATCGGTCATTCCACCAAAAGTGTTGGTTGTTCAAGCGCAAAGGCAAACTTTGATTCATTCAAGTTGATTAAAGTGTGGAGAAAGTCAACCCAACACTGAGGCAAGGCCTGAGAATGTCTCTACAGACGCCATATAGAAATGAAGTGGGCTTTAGGATCACATAAGAAAACATAAGTCATTATACAAGTGAATTTGATGTTGTGAAGTGTCTTGCTACCGGGGAGGTATGCGCATTGATATTGCACTTTCATCCATGACTTTCAATGTGAACATTCTCTACAGGGTTCCTCCAAGAAGTGCTGGAAATCGAGTTTTGAAAGGGTATTGCGGAAAAAAGAAAACAAAATTAAAAAAAAAACAAAAAACAAAAACAAAAAAATTGAAGGCAATCTTGAGTCACTTGTCTTTCTTGCAAATTGCCAAACTCTTGTTTTTCGAAAATAGCAAAAAGGAATAAAAAAATGATAAATCAAAAGCAAAAGTTGTTGTGTCAGACTTTTCCGAGGTCAAATGTCTAATAAAAAATAATAATTTGACGTTTTCTCTCAAGACGTTGGTGCGCATGTTGCTTGAAAACTCTCACCCTTCACCTTCCAAAATAAAGGATCTTCCCTAACAAACATTGTCACTGCCCTCAGTAACAAAAACCTTTACACGGGGGCAGATTGACCTGGCCAACATTATCCTTGTTTGCGCTAGTTGAATGATCCCTGAATCCATTGAGGCAAACAAAAGAACAAAAAAAAAGAATAAGTCCCCTAGATTGAAAACCCGAAAGGGCAGTCTAGAAAGAAGGAAAGAGAAAAAATGACCCATGTTGAGGTCATCTAGTCGTAGAATTAATCTGTTGAAAATAAAGCAATCAGAATTTGAAATGATGTGTGGCCTTCTTTCTTTACCTAAAAAGCAAAATTATATCCATTGTCACCCCCGTTTGAGCCAAAAATAAATTCTTTTTCAAAATTATTCCCAAGCAAAGGTTATCATGAGTAGGGAGTCAACTCAGTGTGCAAATAAAGAGCACTCAGTGATCAAATGAAGAGAATCCTTCAAAAGGGTAAACAAAAAAAACAATAAAAAAGAAACATACAGAAAATCACAAAGTGATGATGAAAAAAATGAAAAATGGAGTTCAAGAAAAAACAAAGTGCTCAAAAAGTCAAATAGTTGATGCGATGCCTAGATAATAACCCTTGTTTCAAAAAATATAGCCGACAAACATTTCATTTGAGCCTTTATATCTTTTTTTTTTCAATACCTTTTAGCCCTTAGCCACGTTACAAGCCTAATAAAGTCCACGCAGATTGAATAATGATTGCTCAAATTTTCATAAAGCTTAATTTTGCGATAAGGCGAAGTGACTTTCAATGTGTGGTAAGAAAAAAATAACAATAATAAAAAAAAGAGTTGAAAATGAATGATTGATAACAAGAGAAAGAAGTAATGTCTTAGGAAGAGGGGATCTCCCTGTCAACCAGCCATCAGCATGCAAAAGAAAATCAAATCAATTAGGGTCATCCTTTTAACCAATCCCTCTCATGCTCACTACCTCTTCCAAACAACACCTTATGCCAAAAACAAAAATAAACAACAACAAAACTGGGGCAACTTGGTGGATCTCACCACGCGTCTTTTCCTTGAAATTCATCAACCCATAATCTCAAGACTGGGGCAGCTTTTCGGATCTTACTTGAATTTTCCACCTGAATTATCATGGATTCATCACCATACTGATTACACTAAATCTGGGCAACTTTTGGGTATCTCATGTTTCCCCTTTACATTTCCATATTACATCTTCTTTGAGGAATGTAGGAGGTGACTTACCCGCATGGCTATCCCATTCTCTTCCAAACCATTCTAAACAACTCTCATTTCTTCACTTGCTAGTAAATTCAAGGATGTGTGCATTGATGTCTTGAAAGAAAAAGTCAAAATGTAAGTTAGATCTCGGATGTATGACATTCCTCACTTTTAGAAGTATTGAAAGTAATGACTAGTTTGATGATTGTAAGTAAGACGATTGACTCAAGCGAAAAGAAAAACACAAAACAAAACAAATGTTCTAATATGTGCATAACATAAGGTGCCATCAATCCACTCAAAAAGGAAGTCTTTCTGATCGAAACCCTCTTCATTCATATGAATGGTTATCGAATCCTTCTTCAAAAAAAAACACACAAAAAGAATAACATTATAGTCTTCTCTTCAAGTCATGTTGTTTCTTGTTGATCATGTTTTTTCTCTCATTCGGGGTTTTGACACCCACATCTATACACCATGTTCACTGCTTTTAAATTAGGGTTTCAACATTCCACCATGGTCTTTACACCTTGTTTCTCTTATCCTCAAATCAAGATCCTTTCTTTCGGAATAATCACTGATGCCTTTTCAAGAATCAAATTCTGTCCAAAAAAAAAAAATTTCACTAAACTAGAATTTCAAAATTTGAAAGCCTAGTTTCCACACTGGCCCCAAAGCCCAATTTCCACACTTGCCCCAAAGCCCAGTTTCCACACTGGCCACAAAGCCCAGTTTCCACACTGGCCACAAAGCCCAATTTCCATACTGGCCCCAAAGCCCAGTTTCTACACTGGCCCACAAAGCCCAGTTTCCACACTGGCCCCAAAGCCCAGTTTCTACACTGGCCCAAAAAGCCCGGTTTCTACACTGGCCCAAAACCCAATTAATTTGGCATCCTGAGCTCAAGTTTTCTTTTGGTATATCGGCCCTCTGCTTGGCAATGGTCGAATTTAAGTTTTCTTCTGCGATATTGGCCCTCTACAAGGCAATGGTCAAATCCAGATTGTTGTTCTGTGATATTGGCCCTCTGCAAGGCAATGGTCAAGTCCATATTTTAGTTTGTCTAACGGCCCTCTGCTTGGCAATGGTCGAACCCAATGATCACGCTCACTACATTCGTCCATAGGGTTATTACACCCTCCGCGAGGTTGTTACACCTCATTCAC
>JAHCHA010013274.1:16087-47184 GCA_027742795.1 Vigna hirtella
CCTCCACGAGGTTGTTACACCTCATTCACTTATCCATAGGGTTGTTATACCCTCCACGAGGTTGTTACACCTCATTCATTTATCCATAGGGTTGTTACACCCTCCACGAGGTTCTTACACCTCATTCATTTATCCATAGGGTTGTTACACCCTCCACGAGGTTGTTACACCTCATTCATTTATCCATAGTGTTGTTACACCCTCGACGAGGTTGTTACACCACATTCTTTATCCATAGGGTTGTTACACCCGCCACGAGGTTGTTACACCTCATTCACTTATCCATACGGTTGTTACATCCTCCATGAGGTTGTTACACCTCATTCACTTATGCATAGGGTTGTTACACCTTTCCTGAGGTTGTTACACCTCATTCATTTGTTCCTTGTTCATTTTGAAATCCGAACGAAATTAGTGTTTCTTTCTTTACTTAGCTTTTACACCAATAATATGAAAATATCAAATTTTCATATTATCCAGTAATATCTAAGTAAAGAGGGGCAGCTGTCAACACCCAATTTCGTCCGGATTAACTGTAATAGGTTTATTTTATTTTATTTTATGCTATTTTCTTTCATTTTCATTTTTAAGTTATGTTTTAATTTTATTTTTTTATATATTAGTTATTTCATTTTAATTGATTTAGTTTTTTAGAAAAAATAAAAAAACAAAAAAAAAGAAGAAAAAAAAGAAGAAGAAAAAGGTAGTAGTCTAGCAAACTGGTGCTTTGCTTTCTTCCCATTCTTAGTCACAAGCACGAATTGAGCTTTTCACCTGCAAACTATCACAACTGGCTTAACATATGGCCTTGTCCTTCCTGCAACAACATGCATAAAGGATGTCTCAACATGCATAAAGGATGTCTGAACAGGATGACTTTAATCAAGGATGACTTTAATCGGGAAAGATACACGAAGAAGGAAAAAAGTCAAAAGGGGAGGTCTTCATTGGAATCCAGCGAGGAGGGTCATGAGAGGCTCACTGACCACGCCCTAGAGAGAACCCATGACCTTGACTCCCCTAAGGCAGACATGAGGGGGATTCACTCTCTACTCACTCAACATAGAGACCTTTGGAGAAAGGAATTTCCTCCATCAAGAACATCAACAAAAAACCACCATTCCCCCAACCTTGATCCTGATTCCCTCATTCTCCATTGCCTCCAACACCCATCATCATCCATCCCCTGCTGTAACTCCCACTCGCCATCACGGGCACACACACAACTTTCGATTCCTCTCTTGATTTGCTCAACAGAAACTATTACTCCAGCACGCACATCACAGAATCTCATTCTCCCACCCAACTTCAACTTCATCTTCCAACTATCAAGAACCCCAAAACCATTTTCATACAGAGAGGGAAGAACATTCGATAGTCATCTCTCACACACAAATTGATTCCTCTTTGTCTTCATGACATCCATTTCCACTGGCACAGAGAAACACCTTCTTCATCATCCATTTATTTTCCATTCTCCCCCTATCTTGTTCAACACCTAAACAACAATTCATCTTTTATTCTCCCTCTCTATCTTGTTCAACACCCGAAGAACAGAGAAAAAACTCACTCATTTTCCTAGTCTCTGCCCATGCAGTTGTGAAGATGAAGAGATGTGCATGTGTTTCATTTTGGGGCTGGTTGGGCTGGTTGGCAACGTGAACAATATGTGCAAGGAGAAGAAGCAGGCTGACATAAGGTGTATGGATCTGAGGATGGCCTACACTTTGTTCCAAGGCCGGTGGTGGTGTGAGCGGCGATTAAAGGCTGCAATGGCACGGACGAAACCTCAGTCAACGACAAAGACGACGGATGGGCTCTGGTTGGGGATGGGAGCACGCTAGTGGTCAGGGTTTGGCGCGATGAAGCTCCAAAAGATCGATCCGCGGCTTAATAGCGGCTGGTTCAGGGGAAGCAAGGTCCGCGCTGGGGAAGATGAAGTTGTTGATCCACGGTGACGCTCTTTGCCGGCGGTAGAGCGGCGAGCAACGACAATGACAACGCTTTCAACATTGGCGTTGTCACCGGCGATGTCCTTGTCTAGCCGCGAGACGCGACGGTGTCGTATCGGAGGCAGCGGAGAGTGGCGGAGGTGTGAGCAGCGGTGTCACTGTCCATGCTTCGCGGTGTCGGAGCTTGCCTCCTGAGCGCATGGAGGGAGAAACGCCGCGGTGTGTGGCGGTGTTTCCGGCATAGGTGACGTCGCCGACTACTTTCTCGGCCGGCCACGGGGACGCACGGCGGGTTGGTCTCATCAAGGTCTGATGGCTGCCACGGATGATGAAGAAGCAACTCCCAGCTTTCCTGTTTCTGGATTAAGAAAAACCCTTGTGGTTTCTGATTGAAGAGGTCTTGGGCCTGGACCAGCAAATACCAAATGGCATCCCAAGACTTCATTTGCACCCCTACGTTCTGTCGGGCCATGACCAAGATATTTCATCAAGCACCCCTGGTTTTTCATCTCTACACCTTTACTATTAATGGGTTACCTTTTTTATTTATTTTACTCTCTGCCCTTATTTTCTTTACCCATTTGTTACTTGTGTGTTTTTTTTTATTTCACGCACCCCATTATTTTTAATCCTGCGCCCCCTCATATATTTTGTTATTGTTTTTGTTTGTTTTATTTTATTTCTTGTTTTATAGTTATTCACCGCACGTATACTTTCTCATCACACAATTTATTTTATTAGTATCTTTCCATGTTAATTCATTTTCTATTTTAGATTCTCATTTTTATTTCATTTTTAAACATGTGAATATTATTTCATAAACTGAGAAAAGAAGATAAAATTATAAAATTAAATAAATCGTTTTAGGACATCTGATAGCATCTTCATTTGCAAATAAATAAATAAAGTTTTGTTTTGTTAGCTTTTTATTATATAGATTACGAAATTAAAAAAATAGCCTTAGTGTTTCTTAGTTATTTAGTACCATTTTAATAGTATATAAAGTAAAAAATGATGAAAAAAAAGAAATTAAATAATGGTATAAGTACTCGTGCGATCCTAGTACTTAATATCTTCAATCATAAAAAATTTAAATAATGGTATAAGTGCTCGTGCGATCGTCCGCATCAGCCTAGTACTTAATATCTTCAATCTTAAAAACTTTTGGTATAAGTACTCGTGCGATCGTCTGCATCAGCCTAGTACTTAATATCTTCTATCTTAAAAAATTAGATGGCATAAGTACTCGTGCGATCGTCCGCATCAGCCTAGTACTTAATATCTTCAATCTAAAAAATTAAATAATGATATAAGTGCTCGTGCGATCGTCCGCATCAGCCTAGCACTCAATACTCTCAGGTCTCCCTAAATAAGTAGATAACGGTATGAGTGCTCGTGTGATCGTTCGCATCGTCCTAATGCTTAATATCGTTATTTCTCTTTTAAAAAAATAATTAAAAATATTTAAGTATCATTCTAAAGGTATGAGTACTCGTGTGACCGTCCGCGTCGGCCTAGTACTCATTACCTTCCTTTTCTCGAAAATATCAAAAATATCTGAAATCTTCAAAAGCTAAAAACATCAACTTTTTCAAGCAACGAACAATCTCTCAGCCTGAACTACGTTATCCTTGATTCTCCATCAAAAGTGGAGATACGTAGGAGCATGGCTAGTCCTTGTCAGGTTCACTTCCCAAAAATCCAAAATCATTTCAAAACAAATTTTCAAACAATTTCCAAACAAACATCTCAAACAGTTTCAAAAGAACTACGTAACCCTGATTTCTCATTCTGAATGTACGTAGGAGCAAGGTCAATCCTTGTCGGGCCCAAAAAACTAAAAGATATATTTTGTTTATTTAGAATTTTATTTTATGGGATAGTTAAACATTTTTGAAAACCACATCATATTCGTGTATTTAGTTAAAGGTACTGCCTTAGGGCAGGCGTTGTAGGGTGCTAACACCTTCCCTACGCGTAATCGACTTCCGAACCCAGAATCTGGTTTTCGTGGACTGTGTCTTATCATTTTATGATTTTTCCGTAGTTTTCCATAATAAACTATGGTGGCGACGCCAAATCTCTTTTCGAAACTCGTTCCTTTTTTTGGATCGTCGTCCCGTCGCGATTCTGGTTGCGACAACGTCTCCAACTTCTCACTAACTCGCGAGACTCTCGTCCTTAAGGTCAGTCTTCTTCACTCACAGAATCATCTTCATTTCCTTTATCCTCCATTTTCCACCGAAACATTCATAGATCTAAACCCTCCGTTAGGGTTTCTTCTCCTAATCACCATTTTCTTTTGATTCCACCGATTAAAACCTTGTTTTCACCATTAGGAACCTTTTCCACCGATTACACTTCTATTTACACCGATCAATCGGTTCAAAATAGGTTTCCTTCTTCTTCTAGGGTTTCTGACAATTTTAATCCTCTGTTCCTTATTCTTCTTCGAGTTTTTTCTTTTTTGCTACATCTTTCTCTCTAGAGGAAGCTTCGAGGAGCAACAACTTGTGTTGCGCGTTCAACGTCATCTTCTCGGAGCGCTCTTCCATCACAAGGGATTGTGCTCTGGTAATTAAGGATATGCTTTCTTCACCGAGGGATCGGGTTTTAAGTACTTTAAAATGTTATGTTAACAATTAAATGAAGAAGATGAATTCTTATATGCATGAGAGTAAACTAGGTGAAATTTCAACAACATACTCATCTCATAATTACAATATCATTCATTCACCTTTGTGTTTTTCTTCAATTGATCAAAAGTGCATTCATATTTACTTTCTTGTTTTTGCATTCAAAACTGTAAATTGTTCTTGAAAGTCTTAATTAGTTAAGCAATCACATGAATGTGTAGTGTCGTGACTCTCTTGGAAAATGATACTTGGTCTTACCAATTATTACTTTATACAATTTGGTACACTTGTCGAGGTCTTAACACTCAGCTCCTTAATTGAATACACAATTAATGCAATCGATTCTCATTAAATGTTGGTCAAACACATTTAAAAATATAACCGTTATTATAGTTATGCCAACCATAAGTCAATTTTCAAATCTTAATAGACTTAATTGAATACACAAAGAACGTAATCGATTAAGCTTTAACACTTAAAAGATTATTGAAAATATTTCTTTCTAAAAACACATCACAGCATATTGGAAAAAGATATGTGTAAACACACAAGTTTTAATCGATTCACCAATGTAATCTATTCAAAATTAGTTGTGTGATGACCTTAATTGATTGTCACAACATTGTAATCGATTAAGTCATGCAAATATGCTTTTGTGCATGTGGTTTTTGATATCACCAAAACATACATTGTGCATACACAAATATAATCACTTCTCAAAAACAATAGTATGCAACAATCAACACAGTATGTCCAACAAATGTGATAAACATAATATGTGCATATTACACAGTAAGCATGTACACATTCAACATACTACACAATACATATACATTATGTTGCGACATGACAACATTCATGTGTTTTTGTTATCAATGTGTTGTCATCATCAAAAACTAACATCACAGGGATTGGGTTGAGCTAACACAGTGTTGCCCCTATCAACAAAGGTGTTAGACATAATAATATATGTTTGATTGACATTGAGAGTGCATTTAGCCATAGAATATCATGTTTAGTTACAAAAGAGGACAATCCTTGGCAATGGTATAAAAGGGCTGCACATATTCATAATTTAAATAAATTAACTTCTAAAGATCTTGTGATTGGTTTGCCTAAATTAAAATTTGAGAAAGACAAACTATGTGCTACTTGCCAAAAAGGAAAGCAAATCAAATCTTCTTTTTCATCTAAAAGCATGATTTCTACATCAAAACCTTTAAAACTATTGCATAAGGATTTGTTTGGTTCTTCTAGAATTAATAGTTTTGGTGGTAACTATTATGCACTACTGATCGAAGCCGTACCCGAATCAAATTAATTTGCAATTACAGTGCAGTAGTAGGAAGTGACTCCTAGGTCGTTTCCCAAGAACCAACTCTCTTTCTCAAAATATCAAACACTTGGTGGGGGCGTTTTGACTTAATTGTACAGATTCAACAAACATAGTAATTAATATGCAATTACATAGTTTTCAAACACAAGTTGGATACTAGTCTAATTATAATGTTCCAATCACATATTTCAATTTAATACCACTAAGCGTGATTTAAATTAAAACATGCATAGAACAACTTTCATATGATGCAAGGTAATATAAACAGAATTACAATTCATATAATTATCTCAAGGAAACCTTACAATCTTCCTAGCTTCCAACCCAGCAGATTTAAGCTTCCATTAAAAGCGAATTGTAACTACCAAAACGAATTATAAACATCAACAGATTTGAAAACGTAAGTGCAGATTGAAACTGAATGGAACTTTATAAACAAAATCAAATCTGAAAATCAAATCGTAGATTGAATCAAAGATAAACAGAGATGAACATTAACCACTATCAACTGAAATCACAAAACGATAATTACAAATCCAACAAAAATACAGAAACTAAAGTAAATCGAGAACTGAAAACATGAAACGAAATTGAAAATGAAATACAAATTGCAAAACAAAATTAAACAATGAAACTAGAATAGATCTTGAATTTAAATTGCGGAATTCAAAAGAACTAACAATTTAAACTTTGATCCATGCAAGTCTAAACATGGAACAATGAAAAACTACAAGGAAGAGAAGAAATGAAAAACCTAACACCATTGAGTAGCCATTGGAACGAAAAATTCCCTCTGCAGAAGCTTACCCCAGGTCAAATCTCAAAGAGGTATTTAAAAAGGGAAGATAAAAGTGGTCTAGGACAAAAATAGATCCTTAGAAGAGTTAGTTAGAACCTTATTGAATGATTCTAAATTTAACTCCATATCAATTGTTTAAAAGTAGAAAACCAAATGTATCACATTTGAAAATATTTGGTTCTAATTTCTTTGTCTTAAACAATGGTAAAGAAAACTTAGGAAAATTTTATGCTAAATCTGATGAAGCAATTTTCTTAGGTTATTCAATAGAAGGACATTAATCATTGAAGAGTCCATGCATGTTGTGTTTGATGAAATTGTGGACCTTGAGGAGAACCCTCTTAAGTTAAACAAGCCAATTTTAGGTGATGAAGATTACTTAGGGGAAGCTCTAAAAGAAATGTACCTAAATGAGAATGCTCCTTCTGCAGATCCAATTGTACATCAAGAAATTTAACAAAGAAGCTACCAACAACTACGTGGCCTCTCTTTGGACAATATCATTGGAGGCATCTCAAAAGGGGTAACTACTAGACATAACTTAAATAATTTCTGTCTACCCATTGCTTTTGTGTCTCAAACAGAACCCAAAAACATAATTGAAGCTCTTCAATATTACAAGTGGTGTATTACTATGCAAGAAGAGATGAACCAATTTGAAAGGAATGAAGTTTGGGAACTCATTCCTAGAGAAGAGCATTATCAAGTGATTGGTACCAAGTGGGTGTTCAGAAATAAATTGGATGAAGAAGGAAAAATCACTAAGAACAAAGCAAGACTTATTGTTATAGGCTACTGTCAAGAGGAAGGTATAGACTATGATGAGACATACGTCCCGGTAGCCAATTCAGAAGAAATTGGATTATTACTTGCTTATGCATCTTTAATGAAGTTATATCAAATGCATGTAAAAAGTGGGTTTCTGAATGGTTTTATAAAGGAGGAAAATGTATGTTAATCAACCTCCTGGGTATGAGGATAATCATGTTTATAAGTTGAAGAAATCATTGTATGGCCTTAAACAAGCACCTAGGTCTTGGTATGAAAGAGTTAGTACCTTTTTTTATTGAAAATGACTTCTTTAGAGGAAAGGTTGATTCAACCTTGTTTAAGAAAGTAGGAAGTCATATTTTGGTTCTTCATCAAGTATATGTAGATGATATCATATTTGGGTCAACTAATGATTCTTTATGTGAAGGATTTTCTAACATAATACAAGGTGAGTTTGAAATGACTATGATGGGAGAATTAAACTTTTTTCTTAGGGTTATAGATAAAACAAATGACTGGGGGAATTTTATCTCCAAAACCAAATATTGTAGGGAAGTGCTTAAGAAATTTGGAATGAATACCTCTAAAGAAGCTAACAACCCTATGGCGACTTCTTATTATTTATATAAAGATGAATTTGGGGTAGAAGTAAACCAAACCCTGTTTAGAGGTATGATAAGTTCTTTACTATATCTCACATCTAGTAGACCAGATATTATGTAGAGTTTGTGTTTGTGCTCGATACCAAGCTAACCCTAAGGAATCCCACTTAATTATTGTTAAGAGAATTATTAAGGATCTAAAGGGAGTACCTCTTTTGGATTATGGTATCCTTCTAATGAAACACCTAGTTTAATAGGATATTCTGATGTTGATTATGGGGGCTATAAAATTGATAGGAATAGTACTAGTGGAAAATATTATTTTTTGGGTTGTTATTTGGTTTCTTGGCACTCAAAGAAGAAATCATGTGTAGCTTTTTCTACCACATAAGCAAAATACATTGTTGTTGGTAACTACTGTGCCAAAATTCTATGGATCAAATAACAACTGGAAGACTTTGATATTTTCGTTGATCACATTCCTATAAAATGTGATAACAGTAATGCAATTAACCTACCTAAGAATCCTATAATGCACTCCATAACTAAACACATAGAAATTAGACATCATTTCTTGAGAGACCACATTCAAAAGGGTGATTGTACAATAGAATATATTGACACATTGCATAAATTAGCGGATTATTCACTAAGGCATTACCCAAGGATATGTTTTATGATCTTAGACGAGATTTGGGAGTGTTAGATTTGTCTTAGGATTAAAATTCATGAAAACTTTAAGTTTTTCGTAACTCAGGGTGACTAATCGATTAATAGAAGGATATAATCGATTATCTTTGGTCTTTAAGAAACAACATTTGATTCGCAAACCATGCTCATATTGACTGGCTTGCTCTCAATACTGATACCATGCTCAAGGCCCAAAAATTTGTAGCCTATCATCTCCCATTTGCTCTGCTCATTCTCATATTCTTGAATTTAAATGAGTAATGTTGAAGGTGAGCACACTCAAGCCATTCAGTCCATACGTACTAAAATTGGAGAAACTACCCTATGCCAAATGGGCTTCGTAGCTCGTGGCAATATCTTTCTTCATAAGGATGAAGAAAATCCAAGTGATGAAGATGATGATGAAGATGCTCACTTGGCAGAACCTGTACGAGAGGCTGCTCCATCTACTTTTGCTCCTTGATAACGGTTGAAAATACTATTATTTGTGATGAGATGTTGATACTAAATGTGTCCTTTTCTACTTAGAAACTTGCTTGAAATCATGTTTTTCTGTTAAGTTGTGTGAATAACAGAGTTAAGGTTGAACTTGATGATTTTATGAATAAATTAATTGTTTTGGTAGGAAATGAGATAATATGGAAGTCGAGCTGAAGTCCAAGGAGATGAAGCTCAGAAAGATCTGAAAAAGCACCAGAAAGTAGGAACGCCCTTTTTGGAGCCCTCAGCGCCAAAGCCTACTGCACACCGCTTGGGCACCCTTTTTGGATGCTGAGCGCCACTTTTCTTGAAGAACCAACCCTGCTTGCCCTCCATGTTAAGCTGAGCGCCAATTTTAGTATCGTAGCACGCCCTGGCGACCTAAGTACGACGCTGAGCGCCAGACTGATGGGCCTAGGCTTTGTTTGTATTTTGATTCCGCTCTATTTAAAGGATCTAGACACCCTAGGTTATGTATGTTTGGCAGAGGAGGCACAACAACACACTCTTCTAGAGGACTCTCAGCACTATACAGTCGTATGACAACTCAATTAATTAAGACTTAAAGAAAACGAGATCATTGATTTCAAATGCAAAGATAGAAAATTAAACATGAATGCAGTTTGATTAATATCAGAATAGCACAATGATAAATAGATGTTGTTTAATATGAGATGAGTGTGTTGTTGTTAACGTCACTCACTATATCAGTTAAACCCGATCCCTCGGTGAAATAAGCTTGTCCTTAATCACCAGTTCATGCAATTCCTAGCATTCCTAGCAATTAAATGTGAAGATCAAGAGCTTTAAGACGACCAAGACTCATACCCTTATCCTTGAGAAATATTACTCTTGGTAGAATTCAACAAGAACCTGAATTGTAAGAAAACTCCCGGAACTCATGCAATTCATACATCACAATATGAATGAGTTAACCAAAGCATGTAATAAGCACAAATGAATTACTCTAACAATTAATGAAAAAACATATGTTATTAAGAATCAATTCAAATACATGAGAGTTCACAAGGTTATATTATTCCCTAACAACAAATAGAGTTTAGTTCACCATTGACGTGGTGAAACTAGATGAATAATGGAAGAGCATGAGATAGCAAAACCCTAAAAGTAGAGGATGTAAGCTCCCGCATCCAAATTCGCCTTCAGAGATTGAAAGAGTGTGTTGGAGTGCTTCTCCCGCCAGAGATACTAAACCTAAGACCTGGTCCTTTAAATAGAGCTATGATAGAACATAACAAAGCCCAAGCCCGTGTCACTGGAGCTCAAGCGCCCCACATAGGGCGCCCAGGCGATGAGCGATGGTTCCTTGTGCTCAAGCCTCAGACAGGACGCCCAAGCTTCGTGCTTCTGGCGCTCAAGCGCCCCAAAAAAGGGCGCCCGAGCCGTGAGCGACACTCTTCTATGCTTAAGCCTCAGAAAGGACGCCCGAACTTCGTGCTCCTGGCACTCAAGCGCCCAAAAAGGGGCGTCCGGGTGGTGCACAACACTCTTTTGCGCTTGAGCCTCCAAAAAGGGCGCCCAAGCCTTGAGCATTCTTCCCTTATGGTGCTTCTCCAGGCCTTTCTGAGCTGCATCTCCTTAGCACTTTATCCATGCTTTCCATATTATCTCATTTTCTATCCAAACAAGGAGAATTAGTCATAAAACCATTAAATTCAACCTCAACTCTCTTATTCAAACAGCTTAATAGAAAAACATGATTCCAAGTAAGTTTCTAAGCAGAAAATGGTGCATTTAGTATCAAAATTACATCATAAATAACAGTATTTTCAACTGTTTTCAGTTTAAAGCACTAATTTGGTGCCTAATTTGTTTCTGGTTATTTCTGCACTTGTCTGAGAATTTGGCATTGAGATGCATCTGATTCATGGAGCCAGTACCATGTGCAAACCATATAATTAATGAATTGCTTTGCAAATCTTGGTTGGACTGAGAAAACTCCAGTAGAGTCTCATTTGCAGTTGGCGATCTGCATTACTTTGCTTGAGTCTATTTTGTTAATGTTGCTTAATCTTGTTTAGCTTTAGATCCTTGCTGGACATCTTGCATTAACTTCCTAGTGTCTTGTTTAGACTTTAATTGTTGTTTCTAAGTTTAGCTAGCTGATCAAAAGTTATTTGAATCTTTGAGTTAAAATTTGGCTGGCAAAGTTGCTTGAAATTGGAAAATATAATGGTAAGTTTAATCACATTTCATAAATTCACGTTTCTACTTCCATATGCAATACAAACAAGTTTGTTTGAGCGTGTATAACATGTTGAAGCAAAGAAAATGAATGTTTTAGCTGACCTATGTGTTTTCACTACATGAACCACCAAATTCTAACCAATTTTCCTTTCACAAGTTGCTGCATATTTGATGTGTATTCATTGTGCATTCTGGAACATGACAACTGGACTATAACAACAGTGACCATAAAAAAAAGAGTTGAACATAATCAATCAAAATAACCATTGCACAAGTTATAAAGCCAATTGGGATAGTGTAGACTAGTCTACATGTTTTTTTGAAACATAGAACAATAAAATGTCTTTAGAAACTGGTACTGTTTTTGTCAAATGCATTTGATTTTCAAATTTTGATGCTATTGCAACTTGTTTTTGTTTCTTGTTTTATGAATCTGTTCTAGATCCTTTGGTAGGTTCGGTTTGTGTGTCTTCTTCTTAAGAAGCTTTGTTTCTTGTTTGTCAATTTTTGGTTGTCTTAGTTTTGTCTCTCACTTTTAAAATTTGTTCTGCAGTTTTTTTAATTGAGCTTTTGTTGTTTTTGTAATATGGTCTAGAGTTGATCTAGAGTAGTTGCTCTGTTGTGCTGTCATTGCTTTGTGGTTGTCCTGTTCTCATTTCTAACTTGCCTTAGCCTAGCCATCTCTGGATGGAGCAACACAACAACACACTCTTCTACTCTCTGAAGGCGGAAGCTTCCTCTTCTACTCTTAGGGTTTTACTATCTTATGTTTTTCCATTGTACATCTAGTTTCTCCATGTCTATGGGGAACTAAACTCTATTTCGTGTTGGAGAATGATGTAACCTTGTGAACTCTCATGTATTTGAATTGATTCTTAATCATATATGCTTTATTCATTAATTCTTAGGGAATTCATCCGTTTTAATGCTTGCTCTATTTAACTCATTTAGTTGCATGATTTATGAATTGCATGAGTGCCGGGAGCTTCCTTACAATTTAGGTTCTTGTTGAATTCTCCCAAGGGTAATATTTCTCAGGGATGAGGGTATGAGTACTTGGTCGTCTTAAGCTCTTGATCTTCAGACTTAATTTTCTAGCAATGCTAGGAATTGCACGAACTAGGAATTAAGGCATGCTTTTGTGCCAAGGGATTGGGTTTTAAGTACTTTAGTGAGTGACGTTAACATTAATGCAAAAAGAGGAATTCTTATATACATGAGAGGGAACTTGGTGAAATCTAACCCCAACAACATATTCATCTCATATTAAACAACATCCATTCATCTTTTTGTTACTCTACTATTGATCAATTTGCATTCATATTTAATTTTCTGTCTCTGCATTTTAAACCAATGATCTTGTTTCTTTTAAGTCTTAATTAATTGAGTTATCACGCAATTGTTTAGTGCCGAGAGTCTTCTAGGATACGATACTTGGTCTTACCATTTTATATTACTTGTGCGATTCGGTACACTTGCCGATCCATCAACAAGTTTTTAGTTTCGTTTCTAGAGATAAAAAATATTATCAACAAGTTCTTGGCACCGTTTCCGAGGACTCATGGTTTAAACTATTCTATTTGTGTGATTCATAATTAATTTTGGATTTATTCTATTTTACTTTATTTTATTTTATTTTATTCTATTCTATTTTATTTTATTTTCATATCTTTTATTTTTATTTTTATTTTTGTGCTAACAATATTTTCTAGGGTTTTGTGTCTAATGTCTGCAGGATGCAATTCGGACAAGAAATTTATTATATGGGCACTCAATTCCACCAAGGCAATTTCAACCATTGGTGGGAACCTCACTCAAGCATGAATCAAAGTCAATTTGGGTATGCTGTGGAACACTTTTATAGAGAACCACAACAACAATGGCAGCAACAACCCTCTGTATCAGAAAGATGGGCTAAGATGGATGACACACTTCAACAGATAATGTAGATGTCTGATTCTCATCATAAAAGAAATCAAGCAGCATTGACAAGGATAGGGAGCCAGCTTGATCACATAATTTAGAAGTTGGACGATCTTGGGGGCAATATGGAAGTTAACCCTAAAGAGGAGTGCAACACCGTTATCATTGAGAGTAACAAGTTTTTAGATGAGAGAAAAATAGAAGAAATTTTGAGCAAAAAATAAAAGGATGTAGAGGAAAAGAAAGAAAAGGAAGAGATTGAGAGAAAAGAAAAGCAGAGGGAAGAACAGGAAGAAGATGAGAGAAAAATAGAGAGAAAAGAAAAAGAAAGTTTGAGTGAAAAAGAGAAAGATATAAAGAAAGAAAAAGAAGAGAGTGAGGTAAAAGAAAAGAAAAAAGGAAAGGAAGACGATAAAGAAGAAAAGAAAGAATTGTATGAAAAACCTCTTCCTTACCCAAAGAATTATTCTAAGGAAGAGAAGGAAAGACATTTTAAGCAATCCATGGAAATCTTCGAGGAAGTGGAGATCACAATTACTGTGACTAGGGCATTGCAACAGGTCCCCAATTATGTTAACTTCCTGAAGAAATTCAATAAAAAGAGAAAAAATCTAGAGGAGGAAACAATTGAGGTAGGGAGCAATTGCAATGTGATCTTGCAAAAGGAGGCACACCAACACACTCTTCCACTCTTTGAAGGTGGATTTGAATGCGGGAGCTTCCATCTTCAACTTTTAGGGTTTTTCTATCTCATTCTTCTCCATTGTACATCTAGTTTCACAATGAAAGTGGGGAACTAACTTCTATTTGTTGTTGGGGGATGATGTAACATTCATAGCATGATGTATGAATTACATGAGTTCCGGGAGGTTCCTTACAATTCAAGTTCTTATAGAATTATTCCCAAGAGCATTATTTTCCAAGGATGGGGTATGAGTCTTTTTCGTCTTAAGCTCCTGATCTTCAGAATTAATTATTAGGAATGCTAGGAATCGTATGAACTAGTAATTAAGGATAGGCTTTCTTCACCGAGGGATCGGGTTTTAAGTAATTTAGTGAGTGACGTTGACTTTAATGAAAGAAGAAGAATTCTTATATACATGAGAGTAAACTTGGTGAAATCTAACTCCAACAACATATTCATCTCATAATATAAACCTCTTCCGTTCATCGATGTGCTACTCTTCAATTGATCAAAACTGCATTCATATTTAATTTTCTATATTTGCATTCTAAACCAATGATTTGGTTCCTTTTAAGTCTTAATTAATCGAGTTATCACATGATTGTCTAGTGCCGAGAGTCTCTTAAGACATGATACTTGGTTTTACCATTTTATATTACTTGTACGATCTAGTACACTTGCCGGTGACTCAACAGTCCCTCCACTATTCCTGCATCTTGAACATTCTCCATGGAAGAGTATTTTACAAATCTCTCAAAACAAATGGAATATATGAGTTTGGTTCCTCAAGCAAGATTTGATGAGTGGAGCAAACTCATCATGATTATGTTGTGAGATATTTGAAGACTTTGATACTCCCCTGGGCAACATTGAGGAACGCTTACACCTTCAACCTCCAGAGTATCTTCCAAACTCTTCTTTTTAAACTCTTAGTTGTATTTCTTAATTAGAATTGAGTTTCTACTTTTCCTATATTTCATGATGTACTATGTTCCTCCATGTTATGACTATTTAAATTTCATTCTATCTTGAAATACATCTATTCTTTTGTTGAGGGGGAGAAAAATTTGAGGGGAAGACTTTATCATTTAATTTTTTCTTTGTTAGATTATATTAATATTTAAGATTGGTTCATGTAATTTAAAGTATAACTTTGATGTACAAATTCTAATGTGATAATTATTAGAATATAATGTATTAAAGTTATAGGGATTATTTTAGAGTTATTAAAATTAATCCCTCTCTTCTCACTTCAATAAAGGGCATTTTGGTATTTTATTAAAGTTAATTAAAATATCATAAAAGGGGGAAAAAGATGAGACTACGGTTGACAGATTAAGTTTCTGAAAAGAGAGAAAGAAAGGTTACGTTGTCTGGGAAAGAAAAGAAACTGTGACATCCCTCAATTTTCTATATCATCAAGAAAGCATTAAAGTGAAGTAAGAGAAGGGAGAACGTTTGACAGGAAGAAACTGTACAATGGATCCAGGTAAGTTTTTTTCCACTGTGTATGAGAGAATAGTGAGTATCATGAAAATTCAAGATCCTGTGTGTTTTTCATTCAATTGAAAATTAAGAATTTCTTACAAGTGGTATCAGAGCCAGGTTCTGAATTTTACGATTCTCCATGAATGGTAATTTTCTCAATTTTGTGAAACCCTAATTTTTGAATTGTAAAATTTGGGGATTTTAAATTTTGATATGTTTAATTAATTTTATTGGCATGAAAGCCAAGCCGTAAAGTTTTATGATATCATTTTTTTAATTGATGAAAGAAAGTTCAATTCACTTTAACGTGAATTTTACCCTAGAAGCCGAAAGTTTAAAAGCAATTTTATTGTTGCATGATTGTTACAATTCACTGTATCGTGAATTTCGAAGCCGCAAGTTTTAATTTTTGATTATCACATTAAAATAACCCTATTGTTACCCTAGAAAAGTCAATTCCCTTGCGTAAAGTGAATTCTGAATGATAGAAACAATTCACATGAATTTAATTCATCCTAGAAGCCGCAATTTTGTTTACTTTTTATTAATTATTGCATTAAAGCAACTTAATGTTTCATAACTCCCAACCTGATTCCGCAGTAAAGCAATTTACTGTTTTGCAACTTATATTATTATTATATTGTAAACATAGTAATTGTTACTGCATTGAATGGAAATTCTAATATGGAAATTCAAATATGGAAATTAAATGTGAATTAAAAGTGTGAAAGTTTCGTATACATTTAATTTGAAAGGTGAATTTACTGATATATGATATAATTTTGTTTTATGAATTATATGTATTTGGAAGAAGGAAATACAATTAAGTTGAATTTTGGATAGTAATTAGTCATTGATATAAGGATGTTATGGATTACCCAAAGGTGAACCATTGTTTATAATTGATGACATTAAAGTAAGACATTTCATGTACTTAGTAAATATGTTTGTATATCCAAAGATAGCATACATATAGACTTAAGTATGATTGATTGTTTATTAAACTGTATATGGAATTTGTCAGTTTAAGAATCACCCAAAGGTGAACTTAAATGAATGACTTAAATGATTACCTATCAGTTTAAGTGTCACCCAAAGGTGAACTTGAATGTATGACTAGTGTAGTAATTTGTTTGAATCCATTAATTTTATCAAAGCATTAATGTATGAGCTTTTGTATTATTTCTAGCTTACATGAATTTATCAGGTTTGAGCAACAATGTGGTCAAGTTTAATGGGCTCAATTATGCTGATTGGTCAGAACAAATCCAGTTCCAACTGGGTGTGTTAGACTTGGACATGGCAATTATGATGGATGAAATGCCCGCAGCCATTACAGTGACTAGTACAGATGATGAGAAGTCTCTTCATGAGGCTTGGCATAGGTCTAACAGGCTGTCATTAAGCTTGATGCGCATGTCTATGGCAGAGAATGTAAAGCCTTCTATGCCTAAAACAGAAAATGCAAAGGAATTCATGAAACTGATCAAGGAGTACTCACAATCAGACATAACTGACAAGTCTATTGTAGGAACTCTTATGAGTGAGCTGACTACCAAAAAGTTTGACTGGTCGCAGCCCATACACGACCATGTAACTGGAATGGCAAATATAGCAGCAAGATTGAAGTCAATGGGAATGGAGGTGAATGAGTCTTTTCTAGTACAGTTCATCATGAACTCCCTCCCTCCTGAATTTGGCCAGTTCTAAGTGAACTATAACACTCTTAAAGACAAATGGAACTTTCAAGAAATTAAAGCCATGTTGATACAAGAGGAAGGGAGATTGAAAAAAATGAAAGATCATTCTATCCATCTCACAACTCATGAAGGTGCTAGCTTCAGTGAAGCCAAATCAGGAAAGAAGAACAAGAAGGACAAAGCCCTAATGAAAGTGAATAAGAGAAATGTTTCTTTTGCAAGAAAGTAGGTCACTTCAAGAAAGATTGTCCGAAAAGAAAATCTTGGTTCGAAAAGAAAGGTACTTTTTATGTTTCTGTAAGTTTTGAAGCAAATATAATTGAAGTGCCTAATAATACCTGGTGGTTGGATTCTGGAGCTACTACTCATGTTTCTAATATTATGCAAGGATTCCTTTCAATCCAGCCCATAAAAGGAACTGAAAAGTATTTATATATGGAGAACAGAATGAAGGCACAAATAGAAGGAATTGGGACTTACAGATTGATTCTAGACACTGGCTATTGTCTGAATATTGAAAAGTGTCTCTATGTTCCTGGTTTTGCTAGGAATTTAATTTCTGTTGCAAAGTTGGATTATTTAGGTTTTAACTTTAAGATTGAAAATGATATTTTTCATTTGTATAAACTTTCGTACTATTATGGTTCTGGTACATTATTGGATGGTTTATATCGTTTAAATCTTGATGTTAATTTTTCTGAATCCCTGTTTAATGTTGAACATGTTGTTGATAGAAACTGTGGTGCAGGAAAAGAATGTTCTGCTTTCTTATGGCATAAAAGATTAGGTCACATATCCAAAGAAAGGATGTTGAGGTTAGTTAAAAATGAAATTTTACCTCAATTGGATTTTGATGACTGGGATGTATGTATTGATTGTATTAAGGGTAAACAAACGAAACACATATCAAAATATCCTGCCACAAGAAGTAGTCAACTTCTTGAGTTAATACACACTCATATTTGTGGTCCTTTTGACATTAAATCCTGGAGTGGTGAAAAATATTTTATCTCCTTTATTGATGATTTCTCACGTTATTGTTATATATATCTATTACATGAAAAATCTCAATCAGTGAATGCCCTTGAGGTGTTCATAAATGAGGTGAAAAGGCAATTAGATAGAAAAGTAAAAGTGGTGAGATCTGATAAAGGTGGTGAATATTATGGTAAAACTGATGAGAGTGGACAATGTCCAGGTCCATTTGCAAAATTTCTTGAAAGTCGGGGTATTTGTGCACAATATACAATGCCCGGTACACCACAACAAAATGGTGTAGCAGAAAGGCAAAATCGTACTCTTATGGATATGGTTAGGAGTATGTTAAGTCATAGTAATATTCCTTTATCTTTGTGGATGTATTCATTAAAGACTGCTGTATATCTGGTTAACAGGGTTCCTAGAAAAGCAGTTTCTAAAACTCCTTATGAACTATGGACTGGAAGGAAACCCAGTTTGAGACATCTTCATGTTTGGGGTTGTTCGGCAGAGGTAAGGTTATATAATCCACATGAAAAAAAGCTTGATGCAAGAACCATTAGTGGTTACTTCATCGGTTATCCTGAAAAATCAAAGGGATATAGATTTTATTGCCCTAACCATAGTACAAGAATAGTTGAGTCTGGAAATGCTCGGTTCATTGAAAGTGGTCAATTTAGTGGGAGTGAGGAATCACGCATAGTGGATATTCAAGAGCATAATGATATTGTGTCTACATCTAATGTCTCTTCTGAAGTTGTTATCCCTCTTGTTGTATCACAGTCACACAACAAGCAGAGACAACAAGTTAATGTTCCAATCCCACAAAATGAACATATAAATGTTGAGCCAATTGACAATGAGCAAGTCATAAATGAGCAATTGATAGAGGAACCACAAGAAGTAGCATTAAGAAGGTCTGTAAGGGAGAAAAGACCTGCTATTTCGAATGATTATGTGGTTTACTCTATTGAACATGAATGTGACTTAAGCATTGATGAGGATCCAATCTCTTTCAGACAAGCCATGGAAAGTAATAATTCAGAGAATTGGTTGAATGCTATGAAAAAAGAATTGAAATCAATGGATGACAATAAAGTATGGGATCTAGTTGAATTGCCTAAGGGTTCAAAAAGAGTCGGTTGTAAATGGGTCTTTAAGACTAAACATGACTCAAAAGGCAATATTGAAAGGTATAAAGCTAGATTAGTCGCCAAAGGTTTCACTCAAAAGGAAGGCATTGACTACAAAGAGACCTTCTCTCCTATTTCTAAGAAGGACTCTTTGAGAATTGTTTTGGCTTTGGTGGCTCATTATGATTTAGAGCTTCACCAAATGGATGTAAAGACCGCTTTTCTGAATGGTGACTTAGAAGAGGAAGTTTATATGAACCAACCAGAAGGTTTCACAATAACAGGAAAAGAAAATTTGGTGTGTAAATTGAAGAAATCAATATATGGACTGAAACAAGCTTCCCGATAATGGTATCTAAAATTTAATGATATCATAACTTCATATGGTTTTGTAGAGAACACCGTTGACCGGTGTATATATATGAAGATCAGTGGGAGTAAGTTTGTAATATTGGTTCTATATGTTGATGACATTCTTCTTGCTACTAATGATGTTGGTATGTTACATGATGTAAAGAAGTTTCTCTCTAGCAACTTTGAAATGAAAGATATGAATGAGGCATCTTATGTGATAGGAATAGAAATATTCCGTGATAGATCACAAGGATTGTTAAGTTTGTCTCAAAAAGGCTATATTAACAAAGTGTTAGAGAGATTCAGAATGGAAAAATGTTCTCCTGGAATAGTTCCAATTCAAAAAGGAGACAAGTTTAGTCAAATGCAATGTCCCAAGAATGATTTGGAACGAAAGGCCATGGAGTCTATTCCTTATGCGTCAGTGGTTGGGAGTTTGATGTATGCTCAAACTTGTACTCGGCCAGATATCAGTTTTGCTGTTGGAATGTTAGGCCGGTATCAAAGTAATCCCGGAATGGATCACTGGAAAGCTGCAAAGAAAGTTCTTAGGTATTTACAAGGTACAAAAGAATACATGCTCACCTATAGAAGGTCAGATCATCTTGAGATGGTTGGCTACTCGGATTCAGACTATGCTGGATGTGTGGATTCAAGAAAATCCACATTTGGTTATGTTTATCTATTAGCTAGAGGAGCAATGTCTTGGAAAGGTGCAAAACAATCAGTCATTGCTACTTCCACCATGGAAGCTGAATTCGTGGCATGCTTTGAGGCCACGATTCATGCTTTGTGGTTGCGGAACTTTGTGTCGAGGCTTGGCATTATTGACATTATTGCTAGATCGATAAGGATTTATTGTGATAAGTCCGCAGCCGTCTTCTTCTCTAAAAATGACAAGTACTCAAAGGGTGATAAACACATGGATTTGAAATAGTTGTCGGTCAAAGAAGAAGTGCAGAAACGTAGAGTATTAATTGAGCATATTGGTACGGATTTGATGATAGCAGATCCGTTAACTAAAGGACTACCGCCCAAAACTTTTATTGGCCATGTTGAAAGTATGGGCATTATGGATAAGTCAATATTAACATAATGATGTTATCTATCTATATGGATATGTATATTTATATGCTTGTATTGTCATGACACTTGTGAATTCAATTAAAGTTATGTTTCTCTTTATTCTATTGTTATCCACATTAAGTTATATACATGTATTATTGATTGTGGTAACATGTTATATCTCTTTTAGAGACATGAAAGTTAAAAGATTGATTAAAGTTATGCTGAGTTGGTTTGATTATGTGATACATGGAAGGAATCTTGTCGTTCATGACAACCAAGTGGGAGAATGTTGCACACTTAAAGTATAACTTTGATGGTGCACACTTAAAGTTTAGTTTTAGATCTTCAAGTCATCACATGAACCAAGTGGGAGAATGTTAGATTATATTAATATTTAAGATTGGTTCATGTAATTTAAAGTATAACTTTGATGTACAGATTCTAATGTGATGATTATTAGAATATAATGTATTAAAGTTATAGGGATTATTTTAGAGTTATTAAAATTAATCCCTCTCTTCTCACTTCAATAAAGGGCATTTTGGTATTTTATTAAAGTTAATTAAAATATCATAAAAGAGGGAAAAAGATGAGACTACGGTTGACAGATTAAGTTTCTGAAAAGAGATAAAGAAAGGTTACGTTCTCTGGGAAAGAAAAGAAACTGTGACATCCCTCAATTTTCTATATCATCAAGAAAGCATTAAAGTGAAGTAAGAGAAGGGAGAACGTTTGACAGGAAGAAACTGTACAATGGATCCAGGTAAGTTTTTTTCCACTGTGTATGAGAGAATAGTGAGTATCATGAAAATTCAAGATCCTGTGTGTGTTTTTCATTCAATTGAAAAATAAGAATTGCTTACATTCTTATGATAAAAAAAGGGGAGAAAACTTCTAAATAGTGTAGTTATTAATAACATGTTTGTATGTTTCTAAGTCTGCAATATGTGTAGGAAATTAGAGATGCTTTTAAACAAGAGATTTTTTTATCAGCATCAAAAAGGGGGAGATTTTTACTAATGCTCCTCACTGGTATCTTAAAGATACTATAGTTTTGATGATGTTACAAGATGAATACTTGAAGACTCTTGTTATATTTACATTTAAAGCATTTTGTAGAACTAAGTGGATAGGAATAACTTTGTTGATGTAAGAACACTTACAAGTTTTCTTGTTTAGAGAAAGTTTGCGCAGATAATTGATTATTGTTCAAAATAATCGATTATCTCTGTCTGTTTCAGTGTTGCCCAAATCGCGCAAATAATTGATTACTCCTTAGGATAATCGATTATCACTTTTTCAAAACCTCATAGCAAAAACAAATAATCGATTATCACTGGGATTTGGGAGTTCGCTTTTTAGTTTATGAGCTCTTGGCTATATATACTTTTTACTAAACATCTTAGAGGTTTAACTAAGTCATTTGAGAATACAAAAACAGTTTGAGGAAGTTCTCAACTGTTAATGTTGCTTGAATCAAGTCTTGTGGAAATGAGAAGTTTGCGCTTAGTGGGTTTAAGGTCAAAGAAGTTCTCTCAAGTTGATTGAGAAGGTTCTTCTGTTCGTTTGTCGAAGGATGGTGCTCTCTGTTCTTAATCTTTATTTCATGTCATTGTAATCTGTAAAAGATATTTTAGTGAAAAAGTTAATCACTGTTTATAGTGATTAACGACTAGACATAGAATCTTTCGACTCAAACCAGGATAAAACATCTTGTGTGATTTTCTCTTACTCTACACTTTTAATTTAACAATAGTTTGATAAAAGTCTTAAAAGAAAATCACAATTTTTAAAAGAACCAATTTACCCGTCCCCTCCATACTTTTGACCATTACACGCTTAATTTCGCTTTAAACATTCCGTTGCGCCATACCAGTTGTTCCCGCACAACCCTCCAATGATAGTCTAGCCGATCATTGGACATGAACCAAATCGTACCACGCGATAACATAACAAGCCTTAAGCATAGCCTTGATTCAAGAAGCTCTCAAGCATAAACTTGTGTATATATAAGCAGGGTATTGCATGATATGGAGATGCATTACCAACAAATTGAAAAGGTAACATTAGAACTTTTAATAGTTTTAAGATGGTTAAGGCCTTACCTTTAGAGATATCAATTGGTTGTTCAAACAAATCACCTAATTACAAAAATCTTGAGAAATCCAAACCTGTTCGGTTGAATGGTCAGTTGGTCTATGGAACTTCAAAGTTCAACATTCGTTTTGAACTGTGCGACTTAGTCAAAGGCCAACACTTAGCTAATTTTGACATTGAATTGCAAGGTCAAGACGATTCAGATCAAACTTGGAAAGTTTGTGTTGATAGATCATTTTACAATAAGGGTGAAGGAGCTGAAATTGTGTTAGAAGGGCCAAACAATATTAAAATAGGGCATTCCTTAGTGTTCAAGAATAACATATCCAACAACCAGGCGGGGTATAAGGCCTTGGTAGCTTAACCTTAGCAAAGGATATGGGAGCTAGAAGAGTTTATTGTAAGATTGACTCTCAACTTATCTTTAGACAAATGAAAGAAACATTTAAAGTTAAAGACGACCATCTCTTCTAATATTACCACAAAGTTTCATAAATAATGAAAGACTTTGAAGCAGTTGACATCTAACATATAGCCCAAACAGAGAATGCTAGGGTTCTCTACATCTTTGCTAAAATGCCTCTCAGAGGAAGAAGTCTATTATATGTTAGATGAGTTCCAAAACGAAATTTGTGGCCTCCAAACTGGATGGAGAAAAATTAAAGTTCGAGCCTTGCAAGTAGGTTATTATTTGCCGACCATGGAGGCAAACTGCAAAAATTTTGTTGAGAAGTGTAAAAGGTGCCAAGAGCATGGCAATAATGTTAAGATGACCCCTTCAGAATTGCATAACATATCCTCTCCTTGGTCATTTGTCCAATAGGGAATGAACATTGTTGGACCTATCCTGGTCAGCCATGCTTAGAAGAAGTTTGTGCTCGTGGCCATAAACTACTTCAGCAAGTGGGTAGTAACAGAAGCTTTAGCGACCATAACTGCTTGGCAAGTGTAGACATTTGTATGGAAAAACATCATATGTCATTTTCGTCTTCCACATATGGTCATTACTAATAATGGTCGTAAATTTATCAACAAGAAGTAAGTAGATTTCTACAAAAACTTGGGCATAAAACATGTCACTAGATCCGTGGAAGATCATCACACTAGTACAAAAGCAGCGTATAACACCATGTGTTCAACCTCTAACCACTCAATAACCAACGTTAAAAATGACCGGTGGCAATTTTGTAAAGAAGTGAAATTATTAAATGTCGTTCAGAATTATAATTCGACGTAAAAAGATATAAAACGTCGAATGACTCAACGTTAGACGTCAAAAGGTTAGTAAATTCAATCAAAATTTGCACGGGAGATTGAAATTTCATTCACTTTGTCTTAGCGCGCGAGACCCTCTTCTCTGCTCAAACTTTTCTCGAACGAAGTTTGACGACCGTCACTGATGTGGCTGTCGCGGCCCATCAAATTTGATGTACAAATAAATAATGCAGTATAGTGCTAGGAAGTGACTCCTAGGTCGTCTCTCAAGGACCAAATGTGGTTCGAGAATTAGGTCAAACATGAAGTCGGGAGGGGGGTGATAGAGCTGTCGCGGCCCCACAAAATTTGATGTGCATAAAAGAATGCAGTATAGCTAGGATGTGACTCCTAGGTCGTCTCTCAAGGACCAATTTTTGTCGGTTCAGTCTCAGATTTTACACGAAAGGGGGGGGTTTTGTGATATGGTTTTGTGCGGTAAAATTAAATTACGTTGAATCAAATTTAAAAAAAAACACAGAAATAAATTTTTACGACAGTAAAAACTGGACGGTAAAAGACGATAAAATGTAAAATTCATCAGGAAATGAAAATGCGGAACAGTGAAACACATTGACAGAATTTTATCGGTGCAGAAAGCATTAAACAGTAAAATAAAAGAGACGGTAAAAATAAAAGAGACGGTAAAAATAAAAGCACTTAACTGAAAATCAAATTCATCAGGGATTCAACATTTAAATTAAAATTCAACACTTGAAATAAAATGAAAATAAAATGATCAAACGTGAAATGAACTACATGCTTCAGAAATAAAATTCATGTACTGTTGAAAATAGAACTAGAAAAGGAGGAAGAGACTCTGCCTCTTCCAGGACCGTGACTTCTCCTAAACTAATTCTAATCTAACACTAAAATCTCCTCCTCAAATCTGTTAATGCTGCTGCCATTTATAGCCACTTCTCACAAACTCCCGTGACTTCTCCATTTCAGCCAATTTTTCCACCTTGGTTTTGTTTTGTTGCTTTTTTTTTAAAATTAATTCCTTAATTTGCTGATTGTACTCCTTGGACGTGGGAAAAATCTTGTCTTCTTCTTCAATGCCATTCTGGCCGTGGGCTCCCTTCTCTTGCTGCAGAATTACACTTCTCTTTTACTCAAAACGTGACAACACTGCTGGAACGCTGTACCTATTCTGCTGCTAGTTGCTGGTGGAGGACGCGGATGTGCTCCTCACTTCTTCACGGTGGTGGATGATGCTTAGCTGGAACCCACCTTCAAAACCAGCACCTAATATCCTTCATCAATATGTAAATACCGTGAGCTTCACTTTCTCTGCATGAAGCAGCTGCTGTGTGGGAGAAACCAGGCCATGACCGAGAATTCCTCACTTCTTCATGCAGACTTCACGCTGCTGTTGGGAACTCTGGACCAGACCCTTCTGCTGCTGGACTTCTTCACTCTCATTCAGGACGTGGCAACTCTTCCATTTCCAGCCGAGACAGTGCAAAGCTGCTGCCATTTTCTTCCACAAACAGCCGTGTGTTTGTTTCACAATTCCAGCACTTACTCCCATCAGTAACGCCAAACTGCTGGTTCCCAAACTTTCGTGCAGTTTTGATCTTTCATCATGCGTTTTCTTCTTCTCTGATGCTTCCATCCAACCGTGAGATGTGGCCTGCCCTCAATAATTGGTGGTATTTTGCATACTTCAGTAAAGAGATAAGAAGCCGTGTGGTGTTTTGCTTTCTTCAACATAAATAAAATGAGGGCCCTACAAAGTTGATGATGTGGTGGCCATTCATGTGCTTTACTTCTTGTAGAATAAGAGAATGAGAATGTGCTGATAAGGGAAAACCGTGAACAGCTGCACGTGGTCCCCTCCTCTATTTTGTGTCTCCCATTTCCTTCCAAAAGGAAATAAAGAATTCTCCATTTTGTCTTGGCCGTGAGATAATGTATTTGATGTGAATGTTTTGCCAAAATAATTTGATGTAGCCGTGCAGTATTTTATCAATTTGAAATTGCATTTAGCTTTCAACCAAGTGCTTCCCTCCATTAATGCCATCTGCAAAACAAAGTTGACTCCTTATTGCCGTATGGTGTGTATTGGTTTCAAAACCAATTTTGCTTCTTAAAATTAAATAATACAATGTGTGAATAGGTATTCTTCTAAACGTCTCAATTTGTATTTCCAAAATTTCCCTTGTAATTACTAATGCAAATAATCAACTCAAATAATTCAAATTGAATGAAATTAGAATTTCTGGTCAAATTAAGTACAAATAGTAAAAACGGGAAAATACTGGACAATTAAGCACAATTCCCCGATTAATTTTAGCACAATAAACTAAGTGAAGTGAAGAAAATATCGACTCATCAAAATAGACCACACTTAGTCTTTTGCACTCCTGGGCAAAATTAAGACTCAAATCAGGGAATAGTTCAAAGGACTTTTAGGGAGGGTGACAAAAAACTCAGCAGACAGAAAAATAAAAACTTGCAAGAAAACAAACAGAATTTACAAAGTTCTCAAGAATTCTAGACAGATAAACGAAGTAGAAAATGTCCAACACGTAATCAAGAAAAGAAGATACTTACAGAAATCATCCAAGCAATTCAATACATGGAGAAATAATTAATAAACTTAAGAGGTGATTTAAAAATAACAAAACCTTACAGATGCACTCACAGTGTTTCGCTCAAGTGTCTAGGGTAAAGAATTTCAACTCAATGCACTCAAGAAAGCAAACACAAGCAGACTTGGCAAGCCTCTAAAATCAACACTCAGAAATAACAAAAAGTAAACGCTTGAATAGTTAATTTAAATAAGTGAGTAAGTTGCTGTAAAATAAAATTCGTTCTGAACATTTTTCCATCCAAGGTCATGCCACTTCTTCATTAAATCAACGTGCTCCTTCTTCTACAATAAAAGATGAATCAATCTTGGGAGCTCTTCCTTCAAGACATGAATGCACCATGTGCTTCCTCTCCACCCATGTTGTGATATAGTGTGCTTCCCCTAGCCAAGCCGTGACACCTACCTTTCTCCAATTGAAATTAACAAAAACCTTTAAAATGAAATAAGCGCTACTTCCTAAAGCAAAATGAATCACCCCTCGGCTCATTCCAGCTTCATGTGATTCTCCCATCCGTGACAACACCCCATCTATTCTTCATTTCTCAATCACCGTGCACATTACACTACTCCCATCTAATCACCTTGTCACCACTTTGTTGGATCAGCTACTGCCCCCTTCAATCCCGTGCAGCACTGGACGTGACCGTGCTTCCCAAAATCTCATCACCGTTCATTCTCTTTCACATCACAAGCCTTTCATCTCTTTAAAATGAAATGTGTCTCCGTGTGCAAGCAGCGTGCACACCCTTCAACAATGGGATCCGTACCTCATTCTTCTCCGAAGTAAATGAATTTAAAGAAAAGGAAATGCGTGAGAGAGGTCCCACCTGCTGGACTTGACTTCCCACTAACTCCCACCTAACCACCTCTTCATTCTCAAAGCAATTTGGTGCAGCGTTGAGAAGGAAATCAACCACCCTAATACTAAATAAAAAAAATGCAAGGTGCTCTTCAAATGGTAGAGTTGACGTGACCACTCTTCATTCTTTAATGAAAGAAATCTCCAAGCATCAGTCACGGTACTTTTGCATTCAATGAGAAGAGAGAAAACGTTACTTCCAATTGAAATGAACATCCTTTTTCGTTCCAGCCAAGAAACAATGAAAGGTTTCAATCAAAGTGCATAAAAAATAAACAAAATGAAAAGGCCAGAGTGTGCTTCTTCCATTCTGCAAATTGTAACAGCGTTTTTGTTTACACTCCCCAGTTCTTACATTCCCCCCTAAGAAACGTTCAAAGCAAAAGCCTAAAAGAAAATTTCGAGAGAGAGTGGCCGCTGGACCCCAGGCCGTGTGTCTTCTTTTAATGAGGGTGCGGTCCATACACAAAAAAACCCTAAAGTCTATGGGGAGAGTCCACACAAAAATCCTACTAAATTACAATTTAATTAATTCTAAAATGTCTATGTGGAGAGTCTTGAATTTATTTGCATTCTTCCTGTTGTCCCAAAATGTATCTCCAAAATTTTTCCTGCAATCAATGATGAAAATAATTAGCTCAAATAATTCAAATTAATTAAAATAAGAATTTCTGGTCAATTTAAGCACAGTTAGCAGAAAACGGAAAAATACAGGACAATTAAGCACAATTCCCTGATTAATTCTAGCACAATAAACTAGGTGAAGTCAAGAAAATATTGACTCATCAAAATAGACCACACTTAGTCTTTTGCACTCCTGGGCAAAATCAAGACACAAATCAAGGAATAGTTCAAGGGACATCAGGGAAGTGACACAAACTCAGCACACAGAAAACAAAGACTAACAAGAACAGAAACAGAATTACACAATTCTCAAGGAATCTGGACCAAGAAAGGAAGTAGACAATACCTAACACAAAATCAAAGAGAAGTAGATACTCATGAAATAATCCAAGCAATTCAAAACATGGCAAAATGATTAATCAGGTCAAGAGGTGAAACAAAAGTAACAAAACCTCACAGATGCACTATCACTGTATCTCTCTAGTGTCTAGGATAAACAGTTTCAACTCAATGTAATCTTTCTTTCATTTGATACAAATGCATGTTAATTAACTACTTTAGGTATGATTTTTCGTTTTTTTTCATCGATTATTTTCTTGTTCTTTTCCTTCATAGGCACATTATGCTTTCTCTCTCACTGGTAGCAACACTTTATTCTGATGAACCCACCTTTTGAAGGTTAGTTTTCGTTTTTGTTGTAAAGAACTTATTTGTTGAACATGTTTGTTATTGTTATTTGTTGTTGATTCTATATTACCGTTCATAGTTCTTCTTTTCAGGTCTCGTAGAGTTGTAATAAAGGATTACAATTAATTAAAACAAATTGATTAACATCGTATATTGAAAAAATTTGACGTTAAATTAACATTGTATATTGACAAAATTTAACATTAAATTGACGTCGAATTTAAAAAATTCGACGTCAATTTAACGTCTCCCAATATGACATCGTTCTCGAATTCTACGTGAAAGACTAAAAATATTCGACGTTGTATGCTATTTTTGTACTAGTGTCACACGAATGGTCGACAGAGGTTGTGAACAAGACATTAGTAGCTGAGCTAAAACAATGCTTAGGACAAGTGAAAGGATCTTGGGTAAATGAGTTTCTTGAAGTTCATTTTAAATTATCTATGTTCGACACACATTAACACTAGAGAGACGTCATTTAATCTGACATATGGTATTGATGCAATGTTACTATGGAGGTCGATGAAAATTACGCTTATGAGACCAGTCTGATAACGGTTGAATTTACCATTATTTGTTGTGCAATTTTGATACTAAATCAACTCTTTTTCACTTTGAAACTTGGTTAAACTCTTGTTTTAGTGTAATTTGGTGAATAAGTGAGTAGAGGTTATACTTAAGGATTTTTATCACCGATTCCCTCAATTTTGTAGGTTATTGGTATGTTTAGGAAGAGCAGCAAAGTATCTAGGAGTTGGAACCCCAGAAGGACAGTAAAAGCACCAGAGTAGAAGGCTCACAGACTCCTGGTTGCCCTTTTTTGGGGCCCTGGGCTTTGGTTGTCACGAAACCATGCTTGATTGCCCTTTTTTGGGGCCTTAAATGCTGGTGGTCACGCATGGATACTTGGGTTCCCTCTTTAGGGGCGCTGAGGGCCAAGGATCTTGCAAGCAGGCCTGAGCGCCCCCTCTAGGGGCGCGGAGTGCCAGTCAGCTACACCGCAGCACGCTTGGTTGCTAGTCTTCTCGCAGTTACACCTGCTTGCCCCTTGTTGAGATTGTTGATAAGGGGACCACTGGTTTAGCTGAACCCACAATCTTAATAATATTTGAGTTTTTGATGATGAAAACGCATAATTAATAACACATGTGTATTATGTGTTACATGTTCTATGCTTACATGTTATATGCATATATGAGAACATGATTGTCTTGTTCTTGTGTTGTTCATTGCATTTCATTGTGTTATATATGTGATTTTATATAGGAAAGCATGACAGATGTTTTAGGGTGAGAAAAACTATAAGTACTAATGTTGAACTTTAATTGTGTGGCAAAGCAACAATTTGGAATCGATTACATTATGAGGTGAATCGATTAAAACTCGTGTCTTTTCAGAACCTTTTTCAAGTGTGTTGTGAGAGTTTTTCAAAGGAAAAGTTTTCAAAACTTTGCATAACATTGTTGCATAATCGATTGCATGCGATATGTATTCGATTAAGTTTGTTACTGTTTTGAAATCTATTAATGCTTGATATAACTGTCACAACGACTATAATTTTAAATGTGTTGACCAAGCATTAAATGTTATTCGACTGCATTAATTGTGAATTCAATGAATTGTTTTGACTGCTACTATCTCTTATAACTGAATCGGTGTATTTGACTACATTAGTAGCAAAGTCGATTATGTTGTGTCTGATACGAATTTTTCTATATATTGACGCGAATTTGATTTTTATAAAGACTTTTGTGATTCTAAAATTTTCATATTATTTTGCAGAAAAGTGTAAAGTTTACAGAAAGAGAGAAAGCTCCAAGAAACTAGTTTGACTGTGGTGATCAACTAATTGTGATTTCTTGAAGAGCAAGATTGTTGAGTTTTCAAAGTCTGATCTATCTACACATTTGGGTGTCTAATGCAAGATCAGGTTCTAGAATCTGCTAAAGATTGGGTTGAGTTCCTTGTTGTGTTACAGGAAGAAGGACGTGTTGCGTTCTTGACTTTGAGGTTGCCTCAAAGGGGTTGGACTGCAGAAGAGGGGATTCTTGCTGCTAGAGAGGTGTTTTATATTTTTGACGTGAGGTCTCTATAAAAAACTTGTTGTAAAAGCCTTGATCATTATAGTGCATTTTCTTCTTGTGTTTGGAAGGACACTAGATGTAGGCTTG
>JAHCHA010013274.1:47194-99056 GCA_027742795.1 Vigna hirtella
TAGTGCATTTTCTTCTTGTGTTTGGAAGGACACTAGATGTAGGCTTGGTCGAACCATTATAAAAACTCAACATTTGATCTTTCTTATCCCTACTCTTTTACATTCAATCAGGCTCTACAATCTGCTAAAGATTAGGTTGAGTTCCCCATTGTGATTACAGGAAGAAGGACGTGTTGTGTTCTTGACTTTGAGGCTGCCTCAAAGGGGTTGGACTGCAGGAGAGGGGATTCTTGCTGCTAGAGAGATGTTTTATATTTTTGACGTGAGGACTCTATAAAAACCATGTTGTAAAAACCTTGATCATTGTAGTGCATTTTCTTCTTGTGTTTGGAAGGACACTAGATGTAGGCTTGGTCTAACCAGTATAAAAACTCAACGTTTGATCTTTCTTATCCCTACTCTTTTACATTCAATCGATTATACTTTATACGCATTCGATTAAATTTCCGGTGCATTGAAAATCTTTTAACTTGGGTTTCAAGAAAAGTATAAAGGAATCTTTTTTGGTGAAAAGGATTTTGAAAGTTTTAAATTTTATACTTCACCAATTCACCCCCCTTTTGGTGTGAAAAATTGAGCCATTCTATTTTAACCCCCTATTTAGGGTGCGCAGCGCAAGCTACATATCACGCAACTCGCTTGATTGCCCAACTTAGGGCGTTGAGCACCAGCGACGTTGGCCCATGATCCATGTTTGATCTATTTAAAGGATTTTACACATTAGGGTTCGTATCTTTGGATGTGTGAAGCACAAAAACACAATTTTCGAACCTTTGGAGGCAGATTGGGATGTGGGAGCTTTCCTTCTCTCTTTCTAGGGTTTCCATCTCATATTCATTCTTCCATTGTACACCAAGGTTCTCCATGACAATGAAGAACTAAACTCATTTGTTGTTGGGGATGATGTAAGCTCTAAATTTTCATGTATTTGAACATGTTTTAAATATTTTATGCTTCTTTCATTAAATGTTAGTGATTTTCTCCTATTCTTAATGATTGTGTTGTTTTGGCCATTCATGACTTGATGTTTGATTTGTTTGAGTATTGGTAAATATCTTGTGAATCATGATCTGGATGATTTCACCCAAAGGGAATATTTCCTAGGGAAAGGGATAGGACGTTTGGTTGTCTTAAGCTTCTTTTCTTAATGCAGAATTGGTTATTAGGGATTCAAGGGATTGAGTTCTAATAATTAAGGCTAGGCTTTTTACGCCGAGGGATCGGGTTCTAAGTAATTTCGTAAGTGACATTGACATTCCAATGAAGAAGATGAGTTCTAATGTGCATGAAAGTGATGTAGGTGAAATTTAACCCCAACAACATCATCATCTCATATCATCTTAAGTCATTCATTCTTTCTTTTTTAGCCTCAATTGATCAATTTTACATTCATGCTTTTATGTTTACTTTTACTGCAATTCAATTTCATTTAATGGAATCATTCTTTAGTCTTAATTAGTTAAGTGATTATACGATTGTTTAGTAACACGAGTCTCTTGGGAAATGATACTTGGTCTTACCGTTTTATATTACTTGATATGATTTGGTATACTTGCGATTGAGTTAACAAAGTCCAAGATATGAATCTTAACGACAACCAATTGAACTCCAAGAGTTGGATAACATAGAGGAGTGAATGAAAGTGGCGATCGTCCAGGTAGAAGCATGCAAAAGAATGATAGCAAGGAGGTACAACAACAAGGTTAAGTCAGGAAGTTTCAATGAAGGAGACCTAGTTTGGAGGAAGACAAATGAAACTCGGAAGAAACCTGCATATGGAAAGGTCGCATCAAACTCAGAAGGACCCTTAAGGATTATAGAAGACTTGAAAAATGGAGCTTACCGTCTTAAGTACTCGAACAATAAGAACATGCCTAACCTTTGGAATGCTTCTCATTTAAAGTTTTATTAAAATTCAGAATTGTAATTTTTAACCATATCTTTCCTATTACTAGCAATTTTTTCCCAAAGGCGTTCTTGACAGGGGATGTTTTAACAAGGTGTCTAATAAAAATCATTATGTATAAATTGAGTATGTTAATTCTAAACGATTAAGGACAAGTTCTAAGAACCTCTACCGTATATTGTACGAATCATTATTGGTTAAGGAAAAGTTCTACAAAGCACCCCTGCCGAACGATTTAATCATGAATGGTTAAGGAAGAATTATGCTAACAGAACTCCTACTAAACGCCTAAAGAAGAGTTATAAAAAGAACCCCTGTCAAAACATTATTTGTAATAACTTAAACAAAGGGTTAAGGGTGAATTCCAAAAAACGCCTACCACATGCAACCTGAACGGTTCATTAATGAATTTAAATAATTAAGGGAAAGATCCAAGGAACCCTATCATGCATTGCAATCATTAATCCCCACCGATCAGGTAGATTGAAAGTAGTTATGTGAAATACAATCAATAAATAGAAAAAAGAAAGAACCAAAGGAATTGATGTAAAGTGAATTTTATTGATATAAAGTGAAGTACGATATTTTACAAAGGCTGACGTTAGAGCTAACAAACTATTTTGTAACAAAAAGCAAAATGACTCGTCTAGGCAAAAAGTATCTGAATCCTAAGAGTCAGAAGCACTTTGTGTGGCATTTGTCGTAGTAGCAACTTTAGTAGGGGCTTTGGCCCAAAGTTCCCCTTGGTCGACATTTCATGAACGAACATCATCTTCCTTCATAGAAATATTCCATCACATCAAAGTTGCCTTTGTCTAGGGGGATGTTCCAGAAGTGAGCTGATTATACAAGAGCCTTCTTGAACCTGGCTTCATGTTGCTCATTAATAACTTAACTGACACTAGTGCAGAATTGACTTTTAACGTCCCCCCATAGACGTCCGTCCACACAAGCCCCAACGTATATAATTGACCGGTGGCATATTCGTATATAAGTGAAACTCGAGACGTCCGTCCTTGGTCGAGTCGGACGTTTATAATATTATAGACGTCCATGGGAGGGGGACGGACGTCTCGTAGGCTTCCCATGGCAGTCCTTAAACGTCTGTACTGGTTCGAGACGGACGTCTATAATATTAAGAACATCCGTGTGAGGGGGACGTACGTCTACTAGGCTGAACAAGTGAACGTTTCAGTCCCCATGGTCAGCCCTTAAAACGTCCGTCCTGGAGCGAGACAGACGTTTATAATATTATGAACGTCCGTGTGGGGGGACGGACGTCTCGTAGGCTTAACAAGTGAACGTTTCAACTCCCCATGTCAGCCCTTAAACGTCCGTCTTCGATCGAGACGGACGTCTATAATAATCTGAACGTCCGTGTGAGGGGGACGGACGTCTACTAGGCTGAACAACTGAACGTTTCAATTCCCCATGTCAGCCCTTAAACGTCCGTCCTCGGAGGGCACGGACGTCTATAATATAATAAACGTCTGTCCCCCGATATCGAACGTTTAAGGGGCTGAAGACAATTAAATCTACAACCACCCTGTCAGCCTCTTGAACGTCCGTCTTGGAGTGGGACGGACGTCTACTATATTATAAACGTCCAGCCCCCTCCAGGACGGACGTTCAAAAGGCAGACGGGTTCAACTACTCTGCCAGCCTCTTGAACGTCCGTCTTGGAGGAGGACGGACGTCTATTATATTATAAACGTCCGACCCCCTCCAGGACGGACGTTCAAAAGGCTGACGGGTTGACCTACCCTGTCAGCCTCTTGAACATCCGTTCTGGAGGGGGTCAGACGTTTATAATATTATAGACGTCCGTGCCCCTCCAAGACGGACGTCTAAAACAACCCGCGAATATCTTATAGACGCCCGGAGATACAACAGAAGGCAATCCAAAAACTCCGCGAGCAAGAGAAGCGCGAATTGGAAGCGAAGTCGCAAAAGCGCCAAGCAACGTCCTCCGACCCCGCTACTACCTTCCCCAACTCCTCGAACACCACCTCCGCATCATCCTCATCTGTCGCTGCTGCCGCCTCCACCTCCCTTACTGACGAACAAAACATCGACAACCTCGTTGATGACAAATTTATGAACACCGAAATACGGCGCCACAAACTTGTTGAACAATCGGCAAGTGTGACCGAATCGTTTCAAGTAATAAACTCGGTAAGACCAAGTATCGTTCTCCCAAAGGACTCACGGCCTAGTTTAGTTATGTGATTCGTTGATTAGTTAAGACTTAAGAACGAAATAATTGGAATTTACTATGCAAAAGACGAAAAAATAAACATGTATGCATGAGGTTGATCAATGGCTAAAACAAAATACAAGCACTTTCAATGGAATATATGGATGAGTATGTTGTTGGGGTTTATCAATTTCATCTTATCCACTCTCATATATTTTAGGAATTCAAGATTTTTTTCATCATTGTTAATGCCACTCTCTAAATTACCTTGCAAGAAGGCTTATCCCTAATTACGAGTTCATACAATTCCTAGCATTCCTAATAATTAGTTCTTTTAGTGCAAGAGCTTAACGGCAACCAATATACTATTGGGAGAAATTCCCCGTATCTAGACTTCCCCGTACGTTCCCGTATCGACAAAATCAATAATCATGCATTGAATGAGTTAAACAAAGCAAGCATTGAGCAAAGAGGAAAAACCCTAACTAATGATGAAAGAAAGCATAGGTCTTAAATATAAGATATAAACACAAATTCCATATATGAGAGTTTCACAAGACTACATTGATTCCCCAACAACAATACAAGGTTTAGTTCACCATATTCATGGTGAAACTAGATGAATAATAATGAAAGAATGAAAGATAAAACCCTAGAAAGGTGAAGAGGTAGCCTGAGCATCCAAGATCCTCCTTCAAAGGGGTGGAAGAGAGAGTGTTTGCTTCGTTCTGCCAAAGATACAAACCCTAGGACGTCCTAAAGCTTATATACTATTATAAAATTACAGAAAATTCAGGCCCAAGCCCATAAGTGTGCCGCTCAGCGGTAAAGTACCGCTCAGCGGTGAGTGCGTAAGTTATTTTCTCCCCTCAGCGGCCATTCTGCCCCTCAGCGGATCCAACATGACTTCCTGAGTGTCGCTCAGCGGTAAACTGCCGCTGAGCGGCAGTTGCGGCTTCTCCTTTTGCACTTTTTGGTGCCTTTTCTGATTCCATCTCTCTCCTTCTTCACTTCTTTCACTAAATTCACCTTAAAACCTGCACAAAAACACTGAAATCAAGCATAAACCTGTCCAGCTCTCTTATTTATGAAAATATGAATAAAAGCATGATTTCAAGCTAGTTTCTAAGTGTTAAAGGTTGCTTTTAGTATCAATTTTAAGCATGAAAATAACAGTTTTTCAACTGTTATCGCTCGTCCTCCCGAAACCTGAGGTCATCCGCCGCCTCCGCTTCCTAAAGCAGCCAGTCATGCTCTTCGAGGAGGACGACGATGCCAGGCTGGACCGAGAGGGTGGAGGTGACGACGACGACTTGAGTGAGGGAGGCTCTAGCGGCGCTGATGCCGATAAAGATTTGAAGCGTATGAAGGCGAATTTTGAGGAGTTGTGCGACGAGGATAAGATTGTGGTGTTTTTTAAGAAGCTCCTGAACGAGTGGAAGTAGGAGTTGCACGAGAAGCCTGAGTCGGAGAAGCGCACGACTAAGGGGAAGACCATGGTTGCTACGTTTAAGCAGTGTGCGCGTTGCTTGAATCCGCTGTTCAGAGCGAACGTCTATATAGACGTCCGGCATGTCATAGCGGACGTCAATATAGACGTCCGTCCTGACACAAGGGACGTCTATATAGACGTCCGTCCTGACACAACTGACGTCTATATAGACGTCAGTCCTGACACAACGGACGTCTATATAGACGTCCGACCTGACAACCGACGTTTTGAACGACGTCACTCGCATAGACGTCGGGGGAACGTCGGACGTCAAAAGGCCCAATGACCGGACGTCTAAAGCCCTTTTTGCACTAGTGTGATGTCTATCAACTCTATCGTTAGGGTGGTGTTTTTCTTTGCCAAGGTAGTGTTCTGTTTGGTTAGGTCTTCCACCTTCTTCTTTCAATTTTCATGATCAAGTAGTAGATCATCAACTTGACTTCTAGCCAATAATTTGCCTACCCAAGCGCTTCTCAACAGTCGAGTGTCCATGTCTTGCCTTTGTTGGCAATTGGTGTTAGGAGTAATATCATCCTTTAACTTAGAATAGCATTCAGTGTTGGCCTTCAATGCTTGCTCCAAGTCTAGTTGGGGACCAAATAACTCCTTCCTCAACCCCTTAGCCTTTGTTCTAACATTCGTAGATACCTTAGTGCACAATAAGGTCGCCCGAATGATAAGTTATTGATCGAGGTTGTACCCGAATCAAATTAATGTGCAATTAAAGTGTAATATACTAGGAGAATTGACCCCTAGGTCGTCTCTCAAGGACCAAATGTGGTTCAGCAATTAGATCAAAAACATGGTGGGGTGGTTATGTGAACAATTTTACTAACTAATAAAGAATCGAAACTAAAACACTAACTCGAGACAGGTTGGTCATCAACTCAGTTACAACACTCCCAATCCTCGATTAACAATTAATTAAATGTTGCTTCACCCTATTCCAACATCAATAAATCAACTAAGCGAAGATCAACTAGGTTTTCCTAAATTTGAACTAAGAAAAAGAAATGCACCTTGTATAATCAATTCTACTCCGAATAGATTAAGTAACTAAGTGATACTTAACCTAAATTAGACCATTAAGTGTGTCCTAATCACAAGTGCACAACAGATTGAATGAGATGCAAAGTGACAATAGCAGAATGACAATAACAACACAAAATCTCATGGAAAACACTGCAAAATCACTAATGACCAACCCAAATCGATTAAGCTACCATTATGAATGAATAGAAACTACAACCAAGCATTAAAAACGCATAACAGTGAGTTGGGAAAACATGAAACTACACTGGAAAACGAACACCTACTTACAAAACGTGTTGAGATTGTTGATAGGGGGAACACTGGTTTAGCTGAACCTACAATCTCAAAGCTTTTGGGTTTTGATGATGACAACACATAATTAATAATGCATATGTTTATGTGTTACATGTTCATTACTTTCATGATTATGATTATATGAAAACACACTAGTGCAGAATTGAAATTTAACGTCACCCCGTAGACGTCGAACAAAAAACTAACCAACGTAAATTATTGACCGGTAGCATTTTTGTAAATAAGTTGGGCATACAGACGTCGGTTAGGGAGGGTGATGACAAATTTATGAACACCGAAAAATGGTGCCAAAAACTTGTTTAACCCTCGGCAAGTGTGACCGAATCGTATCAAGTAATAAACTCGGTAAGACCAAGTATCGTTCTCCCAAAGGACTCACGACCTAGTTAGTTATATGATTTCTTGATTATTTAAGAGTTGTGAACAAATTGTTGTAAGTTTCAAATGCAAAAGAGAATAAGTAAACATGTATGCATGAGTTTTGATCAATGGAAAAGAGGAACATGATACGGGCGTCGCGACCCGTCAAATTTGATTGCACGAAAATATGCAGTATAACTAGGAAGTGACTCCTAGGTCGTCTCTCAAGGACCAATTTTTTCTCGGTTCAGTCTCAGACTTTTACACGAGGGGGGGGTTGTGATTTTTGGTTTGACACTGAAAAATAAATTAAAACTGGAATTTAAATAAGACAGAAGTAAAATAAAATTAAAGTGGACTGGAAATTTAATTAAACACAACTAAATTTAACGACGGTAAAAAACAAGCGGTAAAAGACGGTAAAAATGGAAAACGGAAAATTACGCAGTGTTTGAAATTAAAATACTGGAACTGTAAACATGCATAAAACGTCGGTAAAATAAAGAGAGTTTAGAAAATGGTAAATTCATAAAACGATAATTTCAGAAAACGGTAAATGAAAATAAATTTCAACGAACATCAATTGAGAAATGCAGAATTGAAAATTCAATTAAAATTCAATTTTGAAACTGGAAACTAAAACAAGCACAAAACCTCCCCAAGAGGGGAGGAGAAACTCAGAACATAAATCCTAACTCTACTCCTAAAATCTACTGCCCTCTACTCTCTGCTGCTGCTTCATTTATAGCCAAAATCTAAACTTCCTCCCGTGACTTCTCTGCAGCTTGGTTATTTGTCTATTGTCCCCCTAGCTTCCTGATTTTCTTCACTCCTAAGTTTGCAAAGAAATAGGATGGGGCCCTCCATTTGCCAACTAATCTTGTCCTCTTCTCCAATCATATGCTAGCCGAAAATACCACCTTCAGGATGCATGTCTCCTTTTGCTGCCAAGACCGTGAAGACTCATCTCCATTCAGCCATGACCGAGAGCCATGCTCTCCTTCTTCTACCAAAATGCGTCAGCCTTCACTCTTTGCTTCACCGCTTCTCCACCTTGCAACTTTGATTCATTTTTTTTCCAACTCTTAAGGTGGCTCTCTTGGATGGACCGTGAAGGTTTTCTCTACTGGACCAGCTGCTTCCAATCTTTTCTCCTTCACATGATGGGCATGAGTTACTGCTGGAGCTTCCTTCCTTGTGCCTTCTTCAAAGTTGCTGTCCGAGAACTCCCTTGCTTGGACGTGCTACTTCTTTTGCCATCACATGCTGCTTCCCTTCAATCTTCCAGCAAGCTTGCTTCTTCTTCAATCTCATCTTGGACGTGCTGGTCACGGCCTTGAAGTGTGCAGCTGCTTCAAGTTGCTGGACCTTGAATCTTCCTCCTCCAAACGTGAGCTGCTGGATGATGGAGGTTTGCTGGATGCATGGAGGATCGAGAGCTCTCCAAGCTTCTGTGCTGGACCGAATTTGTCTCCCAAAAAGCTGGAAGTGCTAATGGAAGGAGCTTGTTTCTTTGCTGGATATGGCAGCAGCAGCAGTTCCGTGTGCTTACATCTCAGACGCTGCTGTTATTCTTTTCTCTGCTGGAGGACGGTTATGAAGATGGCTGGGACTGCACCGTGAGACTTCCAGGCATCAACTAAATGCCAACATAAAACCTTGAGTGGGGAATAAAACCGTGAGTGATGTGTGTTTCTTGTAAGTCAATTCTGAAATTCTGAAATGAGTGCCAAAGTGGGTTTTCTCCCAACATTCTCTGCACTTTGTATCTTTCAAATGGATAAGAACCGTGAGTTGCACCTCTTGGTGGCTGCTGCCAAAAAATAAAGAAAACCGTAAAGTGGCCCTTTCATTCAATAGGCTTCACGTGTGCAGACTCCAAAATGAATTCTTCAATGTTAAGAAGTGGTGGTCCCTCTTCTAATTGAAGACATGTGCTGATTGCTTTGCACTAAAATGAATTAAATTGTCCATCATGGCCGTGTGGTGCTTTTCATTAAAAATCAAAGTAAAGAATTTTGGAGGTATGTAAGCTTTCAAGGTGAATGGACCCCATATGCTGGAATATCAATTTGTTACTTCTCTCCATTCTCACGTAACCTTTAAAGTGGTGGCCACTCCTTTATGTGCTTTTGCCAAATTGCCATGAGCTCCACTTCTTGGATGAAGGCTTTCTTCTTTCTTCAATTAATTGCAATAAAATTCAGCACTTGGAACCTCCCTTGGCCGTGAGCTTCTTTAAGTGGAATGTGGCAAAAGATGTGCTTCTACAATCAGCATTCCAAGCACAAAAATTCAATGTAAAATGCATTTTCTTGCTTGTGCATCATGGAAATAAATTTTCACTTATGTAATTGATGAGAATTTTATCTTTCAGTCCCAAAATATTATCCAATAATTTTTCCTGCAATCAATATTGTAAATAATTAGTCTCAGATAATTCAAATTAATTAAAATAAGAATTACTGATCGGATTAAGCTCAATTCAGTAAAATGGGAAAATACTGGACAATTATGCACAATTCCCTAATTAAATCTAGCACAGTAAACTAAGTGAAGTGAAGAAAATAATGATTCATCAGAACACAAACACTTTGAACGAATTAGATGGATGAGTATGTTGTTGGGGTAATCAATTTCATCCCCTTTTAATATATCTCCGATGATGTTGTCCAGAGAAAGTCCTCTTGGTTGTTGATAGCTTTTAGGAGCAACAACTTGATGTTCATTTTGAGTTTCTGGAGGATAGTTTTCATTTAGATACATTTCTTCAGGAGCTTCCCTCAAATAATCCTCATCACCTACAATTGGTTTATTTGACTCAAGAGGGTTCACCTCAAGGTCCACAATTTCATCAAAGACAACATGCATTGATTCTTCAATTTTCAAGGTTCTTCTATTAAACACCCTATATGCTTTTCTAGTTAAAGAATATCCCAAGAAGATTGCCTCATCAGATTTAGCATCAAATTTGCCTAGATTATATTTACCATTATTCAAAACAAAACATTTGCATCCAAAGATGTTCAAATGAGATACATTTGGTTTTCTACCATTAAACAGTTCATAGGGAGTTAGCTTAAGAATAGGCCTAATTAGCATTCGGTTCAACACGTAACAAGCAGTACTCACTACATTAGCCCAAAAGTATTTTGGCACATTAGATTCATTAAAAAGAGTCCTAGCTAGTTCTTCTAATGACCTATTTTTCCTTTAAACAACACCATTTTGTTGGGGAGTTCTTGCAGTAGAAAAATTATGAGCAATTCCATGTTTTTCACAAAACTTTTCAAAATATTGATTTTCAAATTCATCACCGTGATCACTTCCCAAAGTTTTTATTTTCAATTCCTTTTCATTTTGAACACGTTTTGCAAACGATTTGAATGCTTTAAAAGCTTCACTTTTCAAGGTTAAGAAAAATGTCCAAGTAAATCTAGTGTAATCATCAACAATCACAAGAGCATAGTAGTTGCCACCAAAACTTTTAATTCTAGATGGACCAAACAAGTTCGTATGCAAAAGTTCTAAAGGTTTTGATGTTGAAATCATGGTTTTAGACGAAAATGAGGATTTTGTTTGCTTTCCCTTTTGACATACAGAGCAAATTTTGTCTTTCTCAAATTTTAAATTAGGCAAACCAATCACAAGATCTTTTGAAATCAATTTATTCAAATGTTGCATATGAATATGTGCAGCTCTTTTATGCCATAGCCAAGGATTTTCTTCTTTAGCAACTAAACATGTTATGTTATGAGTAGATGCACTTTCAATATCAATCAAGTAAATGTTATTATGCCTAACACCTTGTAAAGCAATCTCAGTAGAATTTTTAAAATATACAGTGCATTTATCACTTTCAAAGGTTACCTTGAGATCCTTGTCGCATAGTTGGCTTATGCCTAGGAGATTGTGTTTGAGACCTTGAACACATAACACGTCCTTTATTATCAATGTGTTTCCTCCTCCAATGTCTCCAAGTCCGATGATTCTACCTTTGTTGTTATCCCCATAGGTCACAAATCCTTGCTTCTTCTTCTCAAAAGATATAAACTTTTTCCTGTTACCGGTCATGAGTCTTGAACAACCACTGTCAAGATACCACAATGACTTCTTTGACTTAGTAGGTTGCTACAAAACAAAATTGAACAAGAATTTAGGTCCCCAATCTTATTATGGGTCCTTGGGGTTAGTTTATGCAGACACACATCCTTTCACAATTTTAACCCATACATATTTACCATTTGGAACACTAAAATGTTTAATGTTGCACTTGTTTGAGGTGTGACCATATTTCATGCAGTAAAAACAACAAGCCTCACACTTTATTTTTCACAAAATTCCCTTTTTCTACCCAAACTCTATGAGTTTTTTTTTTACTTTAGACTTTGTATGTTGATGCATGTTTCTATTTCCAGCATTGCTTCTTGTAGAGTTTGTTTTGACATGTGAATTACACTTGGTTGCCTTTGCAAGTAAATTCTCAAGAATGTCAATATCAAACATATGACTCTTACACGATATACATTCAACAGGTTGTACAATAACATCAGATTTAGATAATTTAGTTTCTAGATTACTAACTTTGTTTCTCAAAACAACTTCGTCATCTAGTACTTTTTCATACCTCAATTTCAATTGATTATGCTCTTTCTTTAACTTTTTATCAGCAAGATCAAGTTTTTCAGATTCATTTAACAAATCAAGAAATGCCTTTTGTAAATCAAACTCATCACTTAACTCTAAGCTAGAATCACTTAGTTGGCTTCCTGCATCTTCTAAGTCTACCATTAAGCACAATTTGCTTTTTCATCTGAATCGCTTGAGCTTGAAGAACTAGAAGCATTATCTTCCCAAGCTATGTAAGCTTTCTTCTTCTTTGGAAACTTTCTTTCTTTCTTTTCTTCACTTTTCCCATTTTTAGGACAATCAGTCTTCACATGACCTCTTTCTCCACATCCATAACATTTTATGCTTGATGGAGATCCTTGATTTTCTTTCCTTTCTGCACGATATTTGTCTTTTCCCTTTGCTTTCATAAATTTAGCAAACTTCTTAATCATAAGACTCATGTTTTCCTCATTGTCATCGGAATCATCGTTCTCAATTCTCTTGGAACTTTTTCCTTTTGAAATTTCAGACTTGAAGGCAAGCGTCTTTCTTTTGCCTTGATCCTCTTCTGCAGTTAATCTTCTCAGCTCAAGCTCATGCTCACGAAGCTTTCCAAAGAGAATCGTCGTTGACATCTGAGTTAGGTTTTGAGACTCCAAGATGGCAGTCACCTTTGGTTGCCAAGACCTGTCTAATGATTTCAATATTTTCACATTCAATTCATCGGTGTCAAAAGTTTTACCTAAACCTGTTAGGTGGTTCACAATGTGAGTGAAACGCTTCTGGACATCAGAAATTGTTTCTCCAGGTTGCATTCTGAACATCTCATACTCCTGGATGAGTGTATTCTTCCTTGCACGTTTTACGTCGTTTGTACCCTCATGTGTGACTCTAAGGACCTCTCACATTTCCTATGCTGTCTTACACACTGAAATTCTATAAAATTCACCAAGTACTACAGCAGATGAAATAATATTACGAGCCTTAATATCAAATTGGGCTCTTCTATTTTCCTCAGGAGTCCAGTTAAAGTAGGGTTTTTCTACTTCTACACCATCAACTGTTCTTTTAGGAATATAGGGACAATTTAGCACAGCTTCCCAGATGCCTTTGTCAACAGACCCCATAAAAATTTCCATTCTAACTTTCCAAAAGGCATAGTTATCACGAGTAAAAAGAGGTGGTCTGTTGATCGATGCACCCTCAGCATATACTTGATTTTGATGACCGGCCATTTTCACAAAAGTTTGAAAGAATATCAAAGCAAGCTCTGATACCAATTGTTGGAACAATCGGTACCGTTATAGAGTCGTGCAGCGGAATAAAATATTTGGAAAGCGTGTTAGGTCACAAATCAAGTTTTGATGGTCCGTTTTAGAAAAACAATTTTCTTAGAGAAAATTTATCAAACAGTTAATGTGCATAAAACAAAAAGAGTATAGAGAGTAAAAAATTGACACACTGGATTTTTATCCTGGTTCGATTCAAAAGAATTTATGTCCAGTTGTTAATCAATATAAAAAGTGATTAACGATTTCACTAAAATCAGTTTCAACAAATTACAATAAAAGTGAAAAAAAACAGAGAGATAAACCTTCCTTCGACCAACGAATTGGAGGCAAGCAATCTACACTTTCCTTCGACTGACGAACCGGAACAGTGCAGAACATTTCTTCCTTCGACCAACGAACTGGAAGAACAGTAGCGTTGCCAACTCGAAGAGAATCGCTCCGACCTTTGACCCACAAAGCGTGAGCTTCTCCTTTTCACGAGACTAGGCAGTGCAATGAATGACGAGAGGGTCGCACCTCCCACAAAAGTTGATTGCATAAAAGAATGCAGTATAGTACTAGGAAGTGACTCCTAGGTCGTCTCTCAAGGACCAAATGTGGTTCTGTCAATAGGTCAAACACCTTGTGGGGGGGTTTGAAAATTGTTTTGTTTTTGGTTGTGGAAAATTAAAACTGGAAATTAAATACAACGAAACATAATTGAAAACATGGTAAACTAAAATAGTAACTGAATTTTATTTGAAGCAAGATGACGTAATTAAAAATGCAACAAATAATAAGCACTTAAACTTTTGACAAATTCGGAAATGCAGCAAGTAAATCAAGCATTTAAATGTAATTAGAACCGTGAGTATTTTTCTCCATAACAACAAAATGCTCCATAACAGCCCCTGGACGTGACAACTCACCACCCCTTCCATGCAAAATCATGACACCTACGCCTATTTAGCCACTTAGAATAATGCTGTTACGTGAATAAATTTAACACTTCTACTTTCTATGCCAAAAGGCACATGCTCCATAAATTATATCCACTTCTTCTCTCTAAAGGCGTGACCATGCTGCTGCCACATTCAAATGAATGCCCCACCGTTTCTTTATTAATTAAACAACACTTTAAAATGAAATGCTAAAGTCTTCTAGCCACACATCTCCATCACGTGAAAGCATAAAGTGAAGAAGCCAAAACCAAATTCTCTTTTCATGCTATTCTCTCATGGACGTGAATGCCTTCTCCATTTCAATAAATTGAAATTCCAATCCATGCAGCAGCAGAATTCACGCTGGTTGAAGAGCCCTCTCCAAGTGTCGTCCACCTTCACTTCTCAATCATCTAAGAAACCAAAACAAATAGAAACTTACGGCTGGAAATGCAATGTACCGAGAACTACCTTATTAACTTGCACCACAGTAGATCCAAAAGAACCAAGTTTAAATCATGCTTATGTAAAGAACTTAAATTGCAAGGACAGATCATGCTAGTAAACTTGCAGTGAAGAGCTAAATGTAATCTCTCATTGAATAAAATTTTGCTCAAAGAAAGACCAAGGTTACGGCTGGACAAATCTCCTTTACTAAATGAAATGACTTCCAATTGTTCTCTACCATTCATCAATTAAAACAGAATTACAGTGAGTCAAGAAGCATGAAAACATCATGTAATAAAATAAGGAAAAAACGTCTAATGCTAAAACAATGTGACCGTGGCAGCTGGGAATCAAAAGGGCAGAGATTACTCAATGGTGAAGTGCTGAATCCACGTCCAGAGAAGACAACATACAAACCAACTCTCCCAAGCTCCCCGAAGACGTTCCGAATACAATGTCTCCCCCAAACCTCAAAGACCGAGAGCGTGAGTGCAAATGGCCAGTGGGGGCTGGCTCCTTTCCAAGGGTCGTGAGTTTCTCTTTTAATAAGGGTGGGGTCCACACAAAAACCCTAAGGTGCCAAGTCATCTACCTCCATTTTTGGGTCTAGTCTACTTTACCAAAAATTGATCCAAAATATGAGAGTTGATTCAAAAATTCTAAACTACTGAATTACAATTTAATTAATTCTAAAATGTCTATGTGGAGAGTCTTGAATTTATTTGGCATTCTTCCTGATGTCCCAAAATGTATTTCCGAAATTTTCCTGCACTTCAAAAATGCACTTAATCAGCTCAGAAAACCCAAATTAGCACATGATGGAAACTAATTCCCAGCTGGAAACGTGTAGACAGAGGCTCCAGACCAGAGGAAACCAGTAATGAATGATGGTGCAACGGATTGATGAAATGATGCAGTGTTTGAGGTGTTTTAATGGAGGAAAGGTGTATGGGTGAAGCCTCACAACTCAGAGGGCCTTCCTACAGAGGAAGGAAGCTTGATGAAAGGAGAAGAAGTAGTAAATCAAAGGTGACTTAAGAGCACAAAAGCTGGAAAACCAATTCTGCAGCATATCATTAAGCTCAAAAGTAAGAAAAAACAAAGAAAAGGCCCTCTTATTTATAGGTGAAGAGGAGCCTAATTTCTGATTTAATTCCCTCCTAAATTCAAATTATTTAGCATAGAAGGCACATTCATTTTGATCCAGCAAGGTCCATGCCTCATTCCAGCTCAGCCAGCAAGGTGCATGCTTCATTCCAAATCAGCCAAGTCACGTGGAAAATGCTGGTGCATTTTCCATTCCGCAAGCACCTCCCTTTTTGGCTCCTTTGCTTGGCTCTATTGATTTAACTTCTTGGATGGCTCAATCATGGTCTCCAAGATTTATTAATTCCTACAAAACAAAGTATAAGTGCTTTAGTTAAGAGAAGAAGGATTTTTATAAGTAACCTTCCATAGAAGTAAAATGTGAGGTGATCCTTCTTCTTCTTGAATCTTCCTTGCCATGGCTCTAGTAAGAGGTCCAATGTGATTTCTTGATGGTTTTCCATCAGACCCTCCCTCTTGAAAAAGATCTGTCCTCAGATCTGCTTCATCCTGTTGATCATCTCCTGTGAAAGGAATTAAATCGCAGATGTTAAAAGTAGGACTGACACCATAACTTTCAGGAAGGTCTAATATGTATGCATTATCATTTATCCTTTTGACCACCTTGAATGGACCATCTCCTCTTGGACTAAGTTTGGATTTCCTTTGAGAGGGAAATCTTTCCTTTCTCAAATGAAGCCAAACTAGGTCTCCTTTTTCAAAAACTATTTTCTTTCTCCCTTTGTTGTTGTATTCTGCATATTTTTGAGTTTGTTTTTCAATTTGGATTTTGACTTTCTCATGTAACTTCTTGATAAACTCCGCTTTAGAAGCACCTTCTTTATGATGAAAAGAAGATGATTCTGGAAGAGGTAGTAAATCAAGAGGTGTGATAGGGTTAAAACCATAAACAACCTCAAAAGGAGAAAGATTAGTAGTCTTGTGGACTACTCTATTATAAGCAAATTCAATATGAGGTAGATGTTCATCCCAAGATTTGTTATTTCCTCTTAATATTACCCTTAATAATGTAGATAAAGATCTATTTACTACTTCAGTTTGTGGGTGACATGTAGTAGAAAATAGAAGTTTAGTTCCAAGCTTTTCCCATAAAGTTTTCCAAAAATGGCTTAGAAACTTCACATCTCTATCAGACACTATAGTTTTGGGTAAGCCATGCAATCTCACTATTTCTTTAAAGAAGAGTCTAGAGATATAGCTAGCATCATCTACTTTGTGGCAGGGTATAAAATGAGCCATTTTACTAAAACGATCTACTACCAAAAATATAGAATCATACCCCCTTTGAGTTCTTGGCAATCCTAAGACAAAGTCCATGCTTATGTCCTCCCAAGGGGTATTAGCTATAGGAAGAGGTGTATAGAGTCCATGAGGCATAATTTTGGACTTAGCTTGTAAACAAGCTATACATTTAGAACAATGCCTTTGAACATCTATTCTCATGTGTGGCCAATAAAATTTACTTTTCAAAATGTTTAGAGTTTTATCAACTCCATGATGGCCCATGAGTCCTCCTCCATGACTCTCTTTGATAAGAAGTTTTCTAATGGATCCTTGGGGTATACAAAGTTTTCCTTTATTAAAAAGATACCCCTCAGAAAGATAGAATCCACCAAAAGGCTTCTTAAGACATGATGAATAAGTGGATGCAAATGTTTCATCATTTTCATATAACTCTTTTATGTCATCAAATCCTAATATTTGGGATCCTAGGGTTACTAATAATGCATGTCTTCTAGATAAAGCATCCGCAACAACATTAGTACTCCCCTTTTTGTGTTTGATGACATAGGGAAATTGCTCAAGATATTCCACCCACTTTGCATGTCTTTTGTTTAGCTTTGCTTGCCCTTTAATGTACTTGAGAGATTCATGGTCAGTGTGTATGATGAATTCTCTAGTTACCAAGTAATGCTCCCAAGTTTTTAAAGCTCTAATGAGGGCATACAACTCTTTGTCATAGGTAGGATAGTTTAAGGTAGGCCCCCTAAGTTTTTCACTAAAGTAAGCTACGGGATGTCCTCCTTGTATTAAAACAGCTCCTATTCCTACCCCAGATGCATCACATTATAGTTCAAAGGCTTTGGAAAAATCAGGCAAAACTAGAATAGGTGCATGTGTTAACTTGTGTTTCAAAGTCTCAAAAGACAACTCTTGCTTATCACCCCAAATAAAAGGCATATCTTTCTTGACTAACTCATTTAAAGGAGCAGCTATGGTGGAGAAGTCTTTCACAAATCTTCTATAAAAACTTGCTAACCCGTGAAAACTTCTCACCTCTCCTACATTTTTAGGGGTTGGCCATTCTTGTATAGCCTTGATCTTCTCCGGATCAACATGTACACCTTCTTTTCCCACTTTGAATCCAAGGAAAATCACACTTTCTTGACAAAAAGTACATTTGTCAAAGTTGGCAAAGAGATGATGTTCTCTAAGAAGAAGCAAGACTTTTCTGACATGGTTAAGATGTTCTTGAAGGCCTTGACTATAGATTAGGATATCATCAAAGTAGACCACTACAAACCTCCCTATGCATTCTCTAAGAACATGGTTCATTAACCTCATGAATGTACTTGGAGCATTGGTCAAGCCAAAGGGCATGACTAACCATTCATACAAACCAAACTTGGTCTTAAAAGTAGTTTTCCATTCATCTCCTTCATGAATTCTTATTTGATGGTATCCGCTTTTGAGATCAATTTTGGTGAAAAGATTTGCTCCATGTAATTCATCCAGCATATCATCTAGCCTAGGAATGGGGTGCCTATACTTGACAGTTATGTTGTTGATGGCCCTACAATCTGTACACATTCTCCAAGATCCATCCTTCTTAGGAACCAACAACACAGGCACAACACAAGGACTTAAACTCTTTTGGATCGACCCTTTATTCAACAATTCATTGACTTGATTCTCTATTTCTTTTGTTTCCATGGGATTGGTCCTATAGGCTGGCCTATTAGGAAGGCTGGCCCCAGGCACTAAATCTATTTGATGTTCTATTCCTCTCAAAGGTGGTAATCCACTTGGTACCTCCTTAGGAAATACATCATCAAATTCTTTTAAAAGTTTTTGCAACCCCTTTGGTAGAGAACCAAGTTCATGATTTATTGAATCAAATGCCTCTTTGCAATAGAGAAGAAAATGAGGTTGTCAAAGAAAAAGATTTTTAGAAATGTTCAAAGTTTGAGTTTGGACAACTTCTTTATTTGAGGCATGGTTTAGGGTTTTCTCCTTTCCTTCTTTCCTACTTTTCTTTTCTCCATCCAACTTCTTTTTAAGAATGATTTGATCCTCTCTTACTTGTGAAGGTGTAAGAGGACACAAGATAATTTTCTTTCCCTTGTGTTGAATGGTGATTTTATTGGTGACTCCATCATGTAAAGCTTGCTTATCATATTGCCAAGGTCTTCCAAGTAATATGTGCCCAGCTTCCATTGGTACTATATCACAAACAATTTGATCTTCATATTTGCCAATGGAAATGGGTACTCTTACTTGTTCTTTAACTACTATTCCATCATCCTCTTTGATCCATTGAAGTTTGTAAGGTTTAGGATGAGGAGTAATGGTTAAGCCAAGCTTCTCTACCATTCTAGAACTACAACAGTTACAACAAGAACCACTATCCACAATCATTGAACATGTCTTTTCCAAAACTTTGCATCTTGTGTGGAATAGGTTCTCTCTTTGTGACTGTTCTAATTCTACATGTTTACTTTCCAGGAGTCTCCTTACCATAAGTAAGTCACCATCACAAGGTAAAGCTTCTTCTTCTTCAGAAGTGGATGTTTCAGACTCACTATATAAAGAACCCTCACTTTCACTCTCATGCTCAAGGATGTAAGTTGACCTTCTATTGCGGCACTCGGATGCATAGTGCCCTTTTTCCCCACATCTAAAGCACTTAGTCTCCTTACTCTTATGATCTCTTGAAGGTTCTTTGACTTTTTCTTTTCCTCTCTCTCTCTCTCTTTCTTCATATCTTGGCTTGGTTTGACTACCCTCCCTCTTATACTCTTTCTTATGGTGAGAACTATGAGGGTAATCTTTTTTATGATTAGAACTATGAGGGTAATCTTTCTTGGTGGAGCTTTTCCTCTTGAGTTGTTGCTCTACCCTCACACAAAGTTGGACTAACTCATTGAGATCATTGTAGGGTATAAGTTCAACCCTATCTCTTATGTCATAGTTGAGTCCACTTTGAAACCTAGCAATTGTTATCCTAGGTTCTTCTCTTATCCCAGCTCTCAACATGAGTAACTCCATTTTCTGTCTATATTCCTCAACACTCATGTTCCTTTGTTGGAGTTTGTGGAGTTTATCCATTAATTCCCTATCATAATAGGTTGGTACATGCCTTCTTCTCAAGGCAGTTCTCAACTCATTCCAATATCTGATGGGAGGTAAGTGTCTTAGCCTATAATCCTTGACCAAGGCTGTCCACCAAATTATGGCATAGCCTTGAAAGCTTAGAGAAGCCATGGTGACTCTCCTTTCATCATCTATTTGGTGGCACTCAAACAATTGCTCAACTTTCATTTCCCACTCTAGATATTCTTCCACATCATCCTTTCCATGAAAAGAAGGTAGATCAATTTTGGGCTCTCTTGGATGGTGTTCTCTCACTCTATGATGTCTTCTAGGAGGCATTTGGTAGTGGTCATCATTGTGATGACTACTATATTGCTCAAGCTCACTAGGAGAAGATGATGATTCTTCTCTTCTCCTATGGGAAGATCTCTCTTTTCTTTTGTCTTGATTATTCAAAAGTTGACTAATCATGTCTTTGAGCTCACTAATGTCTTTATCCCTTTGTTCAAATTTTTGTTGAAATTCCTCCCTTAAAGAACTCTCACTATTGGGTTTGATGCTACCTTGCACACTTGATTGACTCATTCTTGTCAAATGAAAAAGGTTTTTACAAGGTTTTCAAAATATTTGACAAAGAATGAATGAAAAGATTTTCACAATTTTTCTTTGTTTTTGGTGAAAATTTTCTTAAAGAGATTCTAAAGGTGAAAGATGTATCTAAGTATCCCCCAGGAAGAAGAGGTGAGTCACTAATGGACAAGCTTAAAAACCAAGTTCTTCCTTAGCCAGAGTTTCCTTAGAGTTATCTTTTACCTAAGTTTCTAATTAGAAATTCTTCAAATTCTTTTCAAATGTTATGAAATGAACCTATAACCAAAGAAAGGTTGACTAAATGCTATGCAATCCTATATATACCACGGAGACTTAAAAAAAACAAAAAGATTAAGCAAGAAATTAAAGAAAGCAATAAAGATGCAAGAATGTAAATGCTAGACGGCCCTAAGTGAAAGTGCAAGTGACACTTGGAGCCCCTTGACACACTTCCACACTAAGAAAACGAAATTGCACTATTACAATGTTTAAATGTGATCTTGGAATTGCTTCAAGAGCATTTTCCCAAGTCACTTAGCCAAGAAATGAAATTCAACTTTAAACAGCAAAGGTTCCATGATATGTGGTGTACACAAACTTAAAAGAAGGCCTAAAACTAATGCAAGCTTCACTCTCTTGCTGCTGCAGATTGCTACTCCAAAACAGGTTGCACTTCAAGCTTTTCTGGTGTATTTTTAGCTGCTGGAACAGCAGAGTTACAGCTGCTCAAAAGCTCCCTTTTTGTTCCCACTTCAGCCCCCTTTTCACTTCCTAATATGCTACCTCAGTAGGTGAAGGTTTCTGCTTCTGGATGCCTCATAATAGTTACCACAGCACCTCAAGATTCCACTCAAAACACACCAAACAGAATTAGCACACTGCACCAGAATTTCAAACCAGATTTTTGAATGTTTGACAATTTGGAAGCCAAGAATGGGGAAATCAAATGGGGACAGGGATGGAATAATAAAAAGCACTCAAAAGGAACCTAATAATGGCACTAGAACAGATTAAGAAAGCAACAAAAATAGAAATAGCAGATCACAAACTCATCCAGACCAAACTGTTTGATATTTTACCAAAGTGTTTGTTAAAATGCCCCAATGAAAACCAGATTTTGTGTTTTGGGGTTTTTAACTGCTTGAAACTGGATTGCACGGTTCAACAGGCTTTTTAACACTTGTTTTGACTTATTTTGATCATTAATTTTCAATCAAAAACAATGAACCAGCTCATGCTACAATCCAAAAATAATTCTGCACAACAATACCAAAACAGTGGCTGTAACAGTAGTCTGCACCAAAAAAAATGACTGAAAATGGTGGTTTTGAACCCAAAAGCGAATGGAAGTGATTCAACAACTCATGTGAATGACCAAACAACTTTGCTTGATGATTTTAAGCATTTTCAAACTCTTAAACAACTCAGAAAATGATTCCAACCAAAAATCACTGGTTCACTTCCAATTTAATTCAAGAAAATGTTGGTTCAAGATGTAAATCTGCATATCAAATAATTTTTGACCAAATGAACAGTATGAGCAACTTTCAATCATCAATTTATACTTGCTCAAGCTTTCCAAAAGCACAGAAACAACAGATTCCAAAAATTACCTCTGCTATATCAAATTATGCAGTAAAATACATCAATTAAACCAACCAAATTCAGTTTTCCAGGGATTCAAAGATGGACAGCAAAGAAAAAATGACCCAAAGAAGTGTCAATACATTGAACTAAGTTAGAATTACAGTACTTAGTATGATTAAACTCGGTATAAACCAAACAAGATGTGACAGCACGGTGAAAAGCTGGAACAGAAAAACTGGACAGCAAAGGCTACTGGTTTTTAAGGCAACCAAGCTATGCTAGATGCATTTCCTTGCTTTTAATGGTCTGCCACACCTTTAGCCACTTCCAATAACAGCAAACAAATTTTTTCCAAGCAGTAGAATCAAATAAAACCAGCTGAAACAGATTTCAAATTTTAAAACCAGATTTGAATTTCTTGAACAGATTTGAAACCAGAATTAGTTTCTAGTGCTTTTGCTTCTATCACCAAGGCTAGAACATGTTCTCACTGCCTTATTTGGTTGATTTAAAGCTTTTCTAGCACTTGAACTCAAGCAAAACGAATTAAACCAGCAGAAAAGAATACCAAAGCAGTGACAGAAATTAAAAACTGCAATATTCACTTGCACATGACCAAGACAACACTGAAATTGAAAATTAAAGTTGGAAATGACTCAAACAAAGAAAATTCACCGTTTAAAATAAAGGATAAACATGATAACAAAATGGAAGCACACTGAACAATGATTAAACACACCAAATTAAGAAGAATAGAACCAAAACAGAATGGCAACAGTGCTGGAACAAAAACTGGACAGAATGCAAAAAACAGGACAGAATGCAAAAACAGAAACAGAATTGGAATAAAAATGGATGAAATAGCTTAGCTCTTGGTGCGTGGACGACCTAAGCTCATGATACCACTTGATGGAAACTAATTCCCAGCTGGAAACGTGTAGACAGAGGCTCCAGACCAGAGGAAACCAGTAATGAATGATGCTGCAGCGGATTGATGAAATGATGCAGTGTTTGAGGTGTTTTAATGGAGGAAAGGTGTATGGGTGAAGCCCTACAGCTCAGAGGGCCTTCCTACAGAGGAAGGAAGCTTGAGGAAAGGAGAAGAAGTAGTAAATCAAAGGTGACTTAAGAGCACAAAAGCTGGAAAACCAATTCTGCAGCATATCATTAAGCTCAAAAGTAAGAAAAAACAAAGAAAAGGCCCTCTTATTTATAGGTGAAGAGGAGCCTAATTTCTGATTTAATTCCCTCCTAAATTCAAATTATTTAGCATAGAAGGCACATTCATTTTGATCCAGCAAGGTCCATGCCTCATTCCAGCTCAGCCAGCAAGGTGCATGCTTCATTCCAAATCAGCCAAGTCACGTGGAAAATGCTGGTGCATTTTCCATTCCGCAAGCACCTCCCTTTTTGGCTCCTTTGCTTGGCTCTATTGATTTAACTTCTTGGATGGCTCAATCATGGTCTCCAAGATTTATTAATTCCTACAAAACAAAGTATAAGTGCTTTAGTTAAGAGAAGAAGGATTTTTATAAGTAACCTTCCATAGAAGTAAAATGTGAGGTGATCCTTCTTCTTCTTGAATCTTCCTTGCCATGGCTCTAGTAAGAGGTCCAATGTGATTTCTTGATGGTTTTCCATCAGCACAAGTACAAATTTCCGACCAAATTAAGCAGAATTCGGAAAACGGGGAAATAACAAACAATTAAACACAATTCCCTGGTTTATTTAAGTGCAATAAACTAAATATAATTCAAGAAATAACGACTCATCAAAATAGACCACACTTAGTCTTTTGCACTCCTGGGAAAAACCAAGACGAAAACCTGGGAACTACTCAAACATCAGGGAGCTGACACAGACTCGACAGACAGACAACAAAGACTCAACAAGGACAGAAACAGAATTACACAGTTCTCCAGGAATCTGGACCAAGAAAAGAAGTAGACAATATCCAACACAGAATCAATGAGAGAAAGCAGATACTCATGAAATCATCCAAGCAATTCAAGACATGGCAAAATGATCAATCAGCTCAAGAGGTGAATCAAAAGTAACAAAACCTCACAGCTCACTATTAGTGTTTCTCTCAAGTAAGTGTCTAAGGTAAAGAATATCAACTCAATGCACTCAAGAAAGCAAACAACAACAGACTTGGCAAACCTCTAATATCATCACTCAAAACATATGCAAGTTCAAATCAAAAGGTCTTTTATGGATGTAATGGGGCCAAGGACATGGGAGGATAACATATGGATGAGAAGCTATAAACCAAAAGAAATAGAGGAGCAATGGGGAACAAGTGTAAACACAGTCAAATCACACCCAAAACCTCTAATTCAATCCTCTTTTTGACCCCATTATTCACAAATTTTTTTTTTCATTTTTTTTTCTATTATTTTTTTTTCCATCCTGTCTCTTTTCTTTTCTCTCTTTTCAAAACAAAACTGTAAAAGACAAGATTTACAAAAACAAAACAATTAGAGGAACCAATTAGCCAACTCATATCCTGTCTCTTTTCTTTTCTCTCTTTTCAAAACAAAACTGTAAAAGACAAGATTTACAAAAACAAAACAATAAGAGGAACCAATTAGCCAACTCATAAGAATCCCTAAGGAGACCACACTTGTTTCCAAAACACTTCCAAAGCTCCAAAATTACCTAAGGTTAAGGTAATCATGGTTTTTCACTTAGGGCTAGTGTATGAGCTTCAAAACAAAGAAATGGGGGAAAGTATAGGCTCAAAAGGGGTTATCAAAGGATCAAAACAAGGTAAGCTTATTTGGCTAGAGAGGCTCAAGAACAAAATTGCCTTTATCACTTTCAAACATGCATATCAATCAAGAGTTATCAACAAGAGTCAAGCCAAGGCATATGCGCAAGTAATCAAGAGGCATATCACACACAAGAAAGAACATAAAGTGGCTCAAATCTCACACAGGGTAATTCTGTCACAATCAATTCAACTCTCAAAAATCATAATCATCTTCCAAGCAGAGAAAAGCAAGGATTTCAAACAAATAAGTATCAATCAAGTGAAGGAAATGATAAGTCTACAACCCAAACAAAGTCCAAAAATCAAGAGAAACATGTAAAACTGTACACAAAACAAAACCAAAACTACCTAGAAAAGAAAAAATTTAACACGGAAAACAAAAACTAACGAAGAAAAATCAGAATCTCCCCCAATAGACCACACTTAAACTACACAGTGTCCTCAATGTGTCATAAGCATAAGATCGAAAATCAAAACAGTGAACAGATCATGGACAAGTGCAATAAAAGTAGGGAAAGGGGGAGAAGGGAAAAGAAAACTCCCCTGGTCATGGTGGTAGTTGCCAATTTTGGACTATCAGGGAGATGTCTTCCACCACAGGATTCAGCAAACAAGTTTTGAGGAGGAACAACTTCATCAGTACTGCCATATCATCAAAAACGAGATGTTTCTTCTTTCTTCTCCCAGCAAACTGTTCCATCAGTAGCTTTCCTTCCACTGGCAGTTGTTCAGTGTGTGACACCGGAATGGAGATCTCTGGCTCAGTCAAAGAAGTAGCAGTACACTCTCCTTCATTAATCATGATTTCCTTAATGTCAGCACCTGTATTCTCATTTAATCCTGCAGCATGGTCATCAAACTCACAATTAATAGCATCTATTATACGCTTAGAATCTGTCTGTAACACATAATCAATTTCAATACAAATCGGGCAAGAACCAGATTCACAATCACATTCAAAGTTCTCAGAGAACTGTGTCAGATCAAAGTTCAGTCCTAACTCTATAGAGTTATCAGATTGCACAGTTTCTACCTCAAAATCAATATTGATATATGCATCATCAACAGAATCAAAGGTCAGTTCAAGGCTATTATCATTCAAAATTTCATCACGGCAATCATGTCCATTCAAAACAACCTTTAGACCAATGGGTTCAATGGCTGATAGTGAATCAAAAATTTTAGAATGGTCAATCAAATATGTATCAGTATCAGTCATGAGTCCTATAGAATCAGTGTGCATCAAATCACAGGCATTTGAATGTATAAGCAAATCAGGTAAAGTGTTTGGAATCTCAAGTTCAGAATAAACCTGTTTTTGCTCATTGAAAATTTTCTTACCAATCTCCAAGTCATCAGCTGCATCCTCAAGGCTATCATTTAAATCAAGATCAGTGCAAGGATAGTGAACATCAGGTATGTCAATGTGCTCTACAGGGAATAATGAATCCACAACATGAGTGTGGACATGTATATCAATATCAGAATCCAGAACAGGCTTAAATGGTTCAAGTTTTACCAATTCAAAAACATTAAAATTTACTTGAACCTCAGATACATGAGTAGGGATTTCAAGTTTACAGTAAACCTGCTCAGGTTTTTGACCCGCCAGCTTGCAGAGCAACTTCTTTGCCTCTGTTGGAGTCCTGTCCATCAAAGATCCACCAGCAGCTACATCCACTAATATCCTTTCATTGTCCAGGAGCCCTTCATAAAAGTAAATCAAGAGCAAATGCTCTGAAATTTGGTGTTTTGGACAGGCTGTGCAGAGCCTGTTAAACCTCTCCCAATAATCTGCCAGGCTTTCTTCTTGAAATTGCTCAATGGTAGTGATCTCCCTCCTAATGTTGATTACCTTTGCTGCTGGAAAGAACCTGTTGAGGAATCTCTGTTGTGTTTCCTGCCAACTATCAAAAGGATATTGGTATAGGAACCAGTCTCTTACTGCACCTTGAAGGGACATTGGAAACACTTTCATCAACACTGTCTCCTTTGAAACACCAGCAGGCCTCATCGACAAACACACCAAACAAAACTCCTTGAGGTGCCTGTATGGATCTTCATGTGCCAACCCATGGAATTTGGGAAGACTCTTGATCAGATCATATATCGAGTCTTGAGAATCTGTCATCTCCTCTATTGTAGTGCAAAACCTGTCTCAGACCTGGACTTCCACTTCAAACAAAGATTAAACCAAACATATAGAAACATAACATGGGGGAAAACCATTATTTACATAATTTGAAACTTCCAGAAACAACAACTAAATGCACAAAATACAAAAAATGATAAAAATCTAAAAACACAACAATCGATAAAAGAAGTAAACCCAAACAAGACTAACTAAACATCCTAAAACACATCACACAACACAACACTAACACAACAAAAGACACTAACACAACAAAAGACCTAAGACTGAACTGTTGGTCCCCGGCAACGGCGCCATTTTGACGAGAGGGTCGCACCTCTCACAAAAGTTGTGTATAAAAGAATGCAGTATAGTGCTAGGAAGTGACTCCTAGGTCGTCTCTCAAGGACCAAATGTGGTTCGAGTCTTAGGTCAACACGTAGGGGGGGGGGGGGTTTGTGAAGATTTTTGAGAATGCAAGTGAACTAAATTAAAACATGAATATAAACATGAAGGTAAACACATAATTAAAATGGTTGGTCATTAAAAGTAACATTACAACTAAATTATCACAATTGAACATAATAGACAACATTAAAATGAATCAAGCAGTAAACTGAACGGTTATAAAGTAAGATGTGTGAACTAATTTAAATGCACTAGAGAAATCTGAAAATTCATCTAACACTATTGAATTGCAAAGAGTCACGCGTGAACAGTAAGCTGAATTAAAATGAGCAAGCTGCTTCCAAGCTAAATGCATGTCAATGTATATAATATAGAACATTCTGGATGCAAAGTGTGTATAAAGAAAAAGATTAAAGAAACCTTCCTGATACGAACCATGTGCGCCTCCAGTGAATCAACGTTTTCTTTTAATAAAAATAATAAACATCTAAGTAATCACCGTTTTCTCCCTAAGAAAAAGAAAATGTATCCTAGAACTAAACATTAAATTCATCATGCCAACCGTGCAAAAAAAAAAAAAAACACTTGAACAGTAAGAGGATTGAATCGAAGTTTCTTTGGGCTACTCCCTTGGACGTGACAGCTGCACCCTTGTGCAATTAAAATGCATTTGAGTCTCCCAAAATCAATTAACGCCTCTGCCTATCAAGCAACGTCACACTCCATTCCAGCCGTGACAGTGTGCTTCCCTCCAATTTAAAGTGAAACTTTTTCATCCACAATCCAGTAACAGCATGCTACACATGTTTACAAATTGAAAAAAAATGCTCAAAGAAAAAGGTGGCGGCTGGAACAGCTCCAGGCCGAGACACCACTCTAGACTCCCAAAAGTGCTAGACGTGAGCGTAATGTGCTACTCCCTTTCCTTACTCCACTAAAACAAATCAACCTTCTCCTCTTTGCTTCCAGCCGTGGCACCACTTTTCTGCTCCAGCTGTCTTCACAAGTCACCGTGTGCACCGCTTAAAACAAAATCAACACCTACTCTATTTCGCATTCCATAAAAACAAAAGCAAGACTACTTTCCTTCCAGCAGTCATAACATCCCTGCAGCTACCGTTCTCAATAATTAAAAATCACCGTTGGAATCAAATCACTTTCCAGTTTTTACATTTTTCCAGCAAACGTTCAAAGCCAAAAGCCTAAACCCCAAAAAAAACCGAGAGACTGGCGACTGGATGCACCCCAAAAACCCAACCAATCTCCGTGTGAAAGCATTGAAAGCATGAATAAAATAAGAAGCCTTCACAATCAGCGTTTCATCCTACCGAGAAAGAGAAGTGTGTTTCTTTTTCATTCCATTGAAAATAGTGTTAAAAGCCAAAAAACCAAGAAAAAGAAAAATGAGTGTGGCGGCTACTGGAACCTCTCAAAGCTACATTTTTTTTCTCTAATATCCCTCCTCTCTACTTCTCGGCTTCAGCCTCCCCCGTTCTTACATTTCCCCCTGCTCTTCAAAAATCGAGAGAGCAAACAAAGAAGTTACGAGTGGCCCCCCCAGCAAAGTGGCGGCTGGTTATACCTTAAACCTGCACGACGTGTGTCTACTCCCAGGCCGTGTGCCTTCCGTGTGCACCTTCCATTCTCTCCACGCACACCTCTAGCTGCTGGACGCGCTGAACTTTCTTCCAAGCTGTTGGGCCGACGTGTGCTTCTGTTGGGTGCATGAAGATAGCTGGACCGAGAACTTTCTTCAAAGCTGCTGGGTGCACCCTGCCTTCTTGCTCATCAAACCTGCTGGACGCTCCCCATGGACCATCTCCGTTTTTTTTTTCAATATCTGTGCCCTATGGTGGCAGCTGGACTTCCAAGTGTAACCTCTTTTCCTTAATAAGAAGACCTAGAAAACTTTGATCCCCTTTACATTCGTTGTTGGAGGAAGTTTTTGAGAAATCTTTTATGAATCTTCTGTAAAATCCAGCATGACCTAGAAAACTCTTGATCCCCTTTACATTTGTTAGTGGAGGAAGTTTCTCAATGACTTCTATTTTGGCTTTATCCACCTATATTCCGTAGGAAAAATTTGATGTCCCAGTACAATTCCTTTTGTTACCATGAAATGACATTTCTCCCAATTAAGAACAAGATTTGTCTGAACACATCTTTTAAGAACAATATCCAAATTAGCCAAACACCTTTGGAAAGAATTTCCAAAAACTGAAAAATCATCCACAAAGACTTCAATGCACTTTTCTAGGAGATCTGCAAAAATCGCCTGCATACACCTTTGAAATGTAGCTGGAGCATTACATAATCCAAATGGCATCTTTCTATAGGCAAAGATACCAAAAGGACAAGTAAAGGTCGTCTTCTCTTGGTCTTTTGGATCTACCACAATTTGATTGTATCCAGAATATCCATCTAGAAAGCAATAAAAAGCTTGACCTGCTAATCTCTCCAACATCTGGTCCATGAAAAGAAGAGGAAAATGATCCTTCCTAGTGGCTTTATTTAGCTTCCTGTAATCAATGCACATTCGCCATCCAATAACTGTCCGAGTAGGAATAAGTTCATTCTTATCATTATGAATTATTGTCATCCCGCCTTTCTTTGGAACCACCTGTACTGGACTTACCCATTCACTATCAGAGATTGGATAAATGATACCAGCTTCCAAAAGTTTCAACACTTCTTTTCTAACCACCTCCTTCATTACATGATTTAACCTTCTCTGTGGTTGAGCACTCGGTCTATAATCATCTTCCATAAAGATCTTATGCATACAATAAGTTGGGATAATACCTTTAAGATCTGAGATTGACCACCCAATCGCTTCTTTGTTAGCTTTTAGAATTTCTATCAACTGTTTTTCTTCTTGTGGAGACAAAGAGTTATTGATGATGACTGGCTCTGTTCCATCTTCTTCTAGGTAAAACATACTTCAGATGTGCTGGTAGTATTTTTAATTCTAACTTCTTTGCTTTGACTTCTTCTTCTTATCAATTATCTCAAACTTTGTATCCTCCACTGGAATCTTCTTCAATGTTTCCAAGTCCATCAGACATTATTCAATTAATTTCTCTTCTCCTTCATCTAAATCATCACAAGCATCAATAAGAGTTTTCTCTAATGGAGAAACATAACACACCATCCTTTCTTTCACCATATAAACTTCATCAAGTTCGTCAAATTGAAAACATGCTTTATCATCATTTGGATATGTCATGGCTTTGAATACTTCAAAGTTGACTTCTTCATCATGAACTCGCACTTTAAGCTTACCATTATGTACATCAATTAAAACTGTAGCAGTCTTTATAAAAGGTCTCCCAAGAATGAGAGGTACATCCCCATTCCCTTCTATCTCCATTACAATAAAATCTACTGGAACAAAAACTTGTCAACCTTCACTAAAACGTCTTCAACCACTCCATATGGATATTTAAGAGACCTATCTGCCAGTTGAAGAGCCATTCTGGTAGGTTTGATTTCCAAACCCTCAATTGTTTTAAACATGGATAGCGACATTAAATTAATGCTAGCTCCTAAACCAATCAATGCTCTTCCAACTTCCAAGTCTCATATGGTGCACGGAATAGTGAAGCTTCCTGGATCTTTAAGCTTAGGAGGTAATTTTCGTATGATTGCACTATAGTTGCCCTGTACTTTGATAGTTTCCTTCTCAATGAACTTGTTTTTCTTTGTAAGGAGTTCCTTAAAAATTTTTGCATATGATGGCATCTGTTGCAATGCTTCAGAGAATGGTATAGTAATCTCCAGCTTCTTAAACAACTCCATGAATCTTTCCAACTGTTTTCCTTTCTCCTTCCTTGAATAATTCTTTGGATAAAGAAGTGGTTTTTCAAACTCTCTTTCTTTTTGTCTCTCATTTCTCTCTTCTTTCTCTTTTTTGTCTTTCTTTTCATCTTCTTCTTCTTTCTTTTTCTCTCTCTCAACTCTTTCTTTCCACTCACATGTTTCTTTTTCACTCTTATTTTCTTTCTCCTCTCTTTCTATTTTTCTCTCCTCTAACACCTTACCACTTCTGGTCACAATAGTCTTACACTCCTTTTTTAGATTACCATTTTTCATCTTGTCAACTATTTGCTCGCTATGGATCTTCATATTTTTAAATGCAACTTCCACATTCTTATAGTAAGATGCATTTGTCCTCAAGAATTGTTGGAAAGTCTCGTCAAGTTTTGTTGTCTTCCTAGATGGAGTAGGTTGTGTTTGCCATTTTTGCTGCTGTCATTGAACCATTGAAACATTTTGTATTTCTTGTAGTAATTGAGAAAGTTTCGTAATTACTTCTTCCAACTATTGAGAAATAATCTTATTTTGAATAACCAGGGCATCATTTGATTGTAGCAACTCCTTCTGACTAGGAGCTCCTCTTTCAATGTTCAGCTCATAATCATTAGTAGCCATGTTTTCAATTATTTCTGTGGCTTCCTCTGGAGTCTTCCATTTGATATTGCCTCCAGCTGAGGCGTCAAGCATCATCTTGGTTTGTGAACCAAGACCTCCAAGGAAGATTAGGACTACTTCTACTTCGTCAAATCCATGCGTGGGAGTCTTTCTTAATAGGCTTTTGTATTTGTCCCATGCATGACCTAGTGATTCCTACATGCCTTGCCTGAATGATGATATCTCTTGCTTTCCTTTGTTTACCTTGGATTGTGGGAAGTATTTGTTCAAGAACTTTGTCACCACAACTTCCCACTCTATAAAGCTCCCTTCTAAAAAAGAGTTCAACCAAAGCTTAGCGTTGCCTCCTAATGAGAATGGAAACAGGCTAAGTTTGATTGTTTCGTCAGGCACCCCTTTTATCTTCACTGTATTGCAAATTTCATTAAATGTTGTGAGGTGCTCATGTGGGCTTTCATGAGACAACCCATTAAATTGGTTACTCTTAACCAGTTGGATTAATGTTGGTTTCACCTCTATATTAGCTGCATTGACCCTCGGTCTTGCTATGCTATTGAAATGCTGAGGCCCAACTACATTAGAGTAATATGCAAGAGTCCGTCTAACATTATTATTCTCCATCTCCTCAGTGCTATGGTAAGAACCTTGACATGAAGGTTGTAAAAGATCTTTCGGAGGAGGGAAAAATTCTCTATGTGTACGGATTCTTCTCCTCCGTCTACTCTCGTCTAGGCCTTCAAGAAGAGGTTATGAGGTTTTCTTGCTTCTAGTTTGAATTGCTTCCTGCATACACAAGAAAATAAGTCCCTAGAAAAATTTGTTAGCACAAAAAGATATAGGAGAAGATATAAAATAAGAGATAAGAATATAAAATAAAAACAGAAAACAGAAGAAAAAATAAAAACAGAAAATAAAATAAAATAAAATAAAATAAAAACCAAAAAATAAAAACAAAATTTCAAATTTCAAAATTCAAAATTCAAGTCAAAGATAATCAATAATCACACAAGTAAATTAGTTAAACCACGAGTCCCCGACAATGGCGCCAAAAACTTCATGACAAATTTATGAACACCGAAAAACAACGCCAAAAACTTGTTTAACCCTCGGCAAGTGTGACCAAATTGTATCAAGTAATAAACTCGGTAAGATCAAGTATCGTTCTCCCAAAGGACTCACGACCTAGTTAGTTATATGATTTCTTGATTATTTAAGACTTGTAAACAAATTGTTGTAAGTTTCAAATGCAAAAGACAATAAGTAAAAATGTATACATGAGTTTTGATTAATGGAAAAGAGGAACATAAACACTTTGAACGAATTAGATGGATGAGTATGTTGTTGGGGTAATCAATTTCATCTTATCCACTCTCATATACTTTAGGAATTCATCATTCTTTTCATCAATGTTAATGCCACTCTCTAAATCACCTTGCAAAGAAAGCCTATCCTTAATTACGAGTTCATACAATTCCTAGCACCCGTAATAAATAATTCTAAAGCACAAAAGATTAAAGGCAACCAACCCTCATATCCCTAGAATAGACAATATGCTATTGGGAGAATTTCCCAGGATCTAGATTTCCCTGTACGTTCCCATATCGACAAAATCAATAATCATGACATCGAATGAGTTAAACAATGGATGCTTTGAGCAAAGAAGAAAAACCCTAACTAATAATGAAAGAACGCGTGTATCATAAATATGATGTTTAAACACAAAATTCCATATATGAGAGCTTCAAAAGATTACATTGATTCCCCAACAACAATACAAAGTTTAATTCACCATATTCATAGTGAAACTAGATGAAATACAATGAAAGAGTGAAAGATAGAACCATAGAAAGTTGAGTAGGTAGCCTTAGCATCCAAGATCTTCTTCCAAGGGGTGGAAAAGTAAGTGTTTGCTTCGTACTCTGCCAAAGATACAAACCCTAGGAAGTCCTAAAGCTTATATTCCCAAAAGACCACCGCTCAGCGGTAAACTACCGCTCAACGGTACCAGCGCATAGTCAATTCTCCCCTCAGCTGCACTTTCACCCCTCAGCGGAACCAACGGGTGTTCTTGAGTGCCGCTCAGCGGTAAACTAGCGTTGAGCGGTACTTGCGACTTCTCTTCTTTTGCACTTTTTGAGTTCTTTTCTGATGCCATCTCTATACTTCTGCACTTCTTTCATCAAATTCATCTTAAAACATGCATAAAACACTGAAATCAATCATAAACTTCTCCAACTCTCTTATTTCTAAAAATATGAAGAAAAGCATGATTCTAAGCTAGTTTCTAAGTGTTAAAGGTTGCTTTTAGTATCAATTTTAACCATGAAAATAACATTTTTTGAACTGTTATCAGGGGGCCAACGTCTATAATATTATAGACGTCGGGGGCCCCCCCTAACCGACCTCTATATGCCTGATAAGTAAGAGAAAAGTCATTTTTTTCTGCCATATAGACGTCTGATCCCGCCATCCCAACGTCTATATACGATTCGAGACGTCGGCCCCCGTGTAACAGACGTCTATATGGCTGACAAGGTAGGTGAAAAGTTGTTTTTGACATCGGCTACCCTTACATCCGACGTCTATATACACCGCAAATATTAATTTTTAAATCGAGTGATCGTCATATTAGTGAGGGCCCCGAAGTCTAATCGAGAATAGACGTCGGGCACTGTGGACACCGACGTCTTGATTCCTTTTAACTCAGAAATCGCGAACCCGCAGTTACGCACACTTTATCGTCTTCCTCCTCGCCTTTTCTCTTCGCGCCAATGCATTTCCAAGTGTGTTTTATGTCTTTTGAACCTTTTAAACTTACTTTTACTCTAATTAAATTAGTCTTTGATGAACTATCTTCCATTTGAACCTATTAAAATGAGTTTTCGTTATGTTTTGGTGCAGTTTTTGTCGTGTCTTTGGGTAACGTAGTAGCACCTTATCCCTTTGCTAGTTTCCTCATAAGAAAAGCTTGCGTCTTTTGGATCTCTTATAGGATTTCAATCCAAAGCCGAACTTGGGTCCTTTTCTAATTCTCATGTCACCGTATTCTTTTTCATTGCCGGTTGGAATGGAACTAGGCCAGGACCCAGATTCAATTTTCGGTTGAAATGCCATAAGAGATCCAAAAGAACAAGATTTTCTTATGAGGAAACTAGGAAAGGAAGAAGGTGCTACTACGTTACCCAAAGACATGAGCTGCAGTAGACGTCGGTTAATGCCATGTCTGACGTCTATAGTGCCCTTAGATGTCAGTTTTGGTGTAGTCTAACGTCTTTTATAGACATCGGTTTTGGTGTAGTCCTACGTCTCATTAACGTCACCCGTAAAGACGTCAGATCGAGATTCGACATTAAAAGCCCAAAATAACAGACGTCTAAAGCCCTTTCTAAACTAGTGACATGTTTGTGTTGTGTTGATCATTGCAACTCACTATGTTATATATGTGATATTTAATTTGTGATTGCATGAAAATTGTTTTGGAAAAGAAAAACCACATGCACTTTAGTTGAACTTAAATTGTGTAGCAAAACAACAGTTTTAAGTCGACTTCATTATGAAGTAAGTTGATTAAAACTCGTGGCTTTGCACAAACTTTTTCAAAGTGTGTCATAACAGTTGAAAAATTGTTATTTTCATGCTTAAAATTGATACTAAAAGCAACCTTTAACACTTAGAAACTAGCTTCAAATCATGCTTTTGTTCATATTTTTAGAAATAAGAGAGCTGGACAGGTTTATGCTTGATTTCAGTGTTTTATGCAGGTTTTAAGGTGAATATGGTGAAAGAAGTGAAGAAGGATAGAGATGGACTCAGAAAAGAACTCAAAAAGTGCAAAAGGAGAAGTCGCAACTACCGCTCAACGATAGTTTACCGTTGAGTGGCACTCAGGAACTCACTTGGCTCTGCTGAGGGGTGAAAATGCAGCTGAGGGGAAGAATTCAACTCACGCACTTACCGCTGAGTGGTAGTTTACCGCTGAGCGTCACTATTTTGGGCTTGGGCCTAATTTTCTGTAATATTACGAACACTATATAAGCTTTAGCTCTTCCTAAAGTTTGTATCTTTGGCTGAGACGAAGCAAACACTCACTTTTCCACCCCTTGAAGGAAGATCTTGGATGCTAAGGCTACCTACTCATCTTTCTAGGGTTTTATCTTTCATTCTTTCATTATTATTCATCTAGCTTCACCATGAATATGGTAAACTAAACCTTGTATTGTTGTTGGGTATCAATGTAGTCTTGTGAAACTCTCATATATGGAATTTGTGTTTTAACATCTTATTTTAAGATACATGCTTTCTTTCATCATTAGTTAAGGTTTTTCCTCTTTGCTTAAAGCTTGCATTGTTTAACTCATTCAATGCCATGATTATTGATTTTGTCGATATGGGAACGTACAGGGAAATTTAGATCCGGGGAATTTCTCCCAATAGCATATTGCCTAGACATAGGAATATGAGAATTGGTTGCCATTAAGCTTCTGCGCTTCAGAATTAATTATTAGGAATGTTAGGAATTGTATGAACTCGTAATTAAGGATATGCCTTCTTGCAAGGTGATTTAGAGAGTGGCATTAACATTGATGAAAAGAATGATGAATTCCTAAAAGTATATGAGAGTGGATAAGATGAAATTGATAACCCCAACAACATACTCATCCATTTAATTCATTAAAGTGTTTGTATTCCTCTTTTCCATTGATCAAATTCATGCATACATGTTTTATTATTCTCTCTTGCATTGAAAACCTACAATCATTTGATAACAAGTCTTAAATAATCAACAAATCATATAACTAACTAGGCCATGAGTCCTTTGGGAGAATGATACTTGGTCTTACCGAGTTTTATTACTTGATATGATTCGGTCACACTTGCCGAGGGTTAAATACGTTTTTGGCGCCGTTTTTCGGTGTTCATAAATTTGTCATCAGTGTGCGGTGAGAATTTTGAAGGGAAAGTTTTTCAAAACTATGTTTTTAATTGTTAAAATGTCGACTATGTGCGCAAGCCATTTGACTAAGTTTGTTATGTTTTGAAATTCTGTTAATGCTTGTCTTAAAGTGTCTAACGGCTATATTTTTAAATATGTTTGACCAAGAATTAATTGTGAATCAACTACGTTAATTGCGTAATCAATTAATTGCTATGATTGTTACTAACTGATATAACTATCATGATTGTATTCGACTTCATCATTGGCAAAGTCGACGAAAAAGTGTCAGAATTGTGAAAAATTATATATTGACACAAATTTGAATTCTGTAAGAAGTTTTTGAGAATCTAACGAATTGTGTGATAATTATTAGATTAGTGTTGTCTTATTGATTTGGGAAATGCTCCAAGAACTCTTAAAGAAGACCGTGGTGTTCATCTTTGGAGATAGCTTGAATAGCAAGGATTGTGTGATTTTACTGTTTGATCAAATATGCACTGAAGGTGTTTGTTTTGGTGATCAGGAATTCAATCATGTGAAGATTGGTGTTGTTGCCCTGTTGTGACTATAAGAAGAGGACGAGTTGCATTCTGGACTTTGAGGGGTTTCTCAAAGGGTTGAAGACGACAGGAAAGGGGACATCTTGTTGCTAGTCTTTTTGTGTTGTATGCCTATATTTTGATTAGAGGGTTAGAGAGGTGTTGTATATTTTTGACATAGAGGTCTCTATAAAAGCCTTGTTGTAAAAACCTTGATCATTATAGTGCATTTGCTTCCTGGTGAGGAAGGACACTGGATGTAGGCTTGGCCGAACCAGTATAAAAGGCACTGTTTGATTTTTTTATCCCTACACTTTTACTTAATCGACTCTGTATTGCGTTTAATCAACTTTATTTTCGCTGCACTTAAAAATCTTTTTCTTTGTGTTTCAAGAAAGTTTTTAAAGTCATCTACTTTGCGAAAAAGACTTCAAGAAAACATTGTTTTTATATTTCACCAATTCACCCCCCTCCCCCGCCCCTCTTGGTGTTGAAAATTAAGCCATTCTATTTTAACAAAACGAAAGGCAACCTACAAACCAAAATGAATGCAGAAATGAAATAAAAATGAAACCCAAAAACTCACCAACAGAACTGCAATCAGAAATTCATATTGAATATGAAACTTAAGTTGTAAAATGACAAGCACCAACACAACAACCTAGCAAAATAGAAAACGAAAATGGAAGATAACCCAAAATGTAGAAAACGAAAATGGCCAAAGGAAGCAAAAGGGAAATGGAATTGCATTCAAAATTTAAAATACGAATTCAATATAAAGAAAAGGAAAAGAAAAACCTCCATGGGAGCTTTCCAAGAAGAAGGAAAACATGAATGTGCAAAATGTTGGAGAGTGAAAGAGTTTTTCCCCCTTTGGCATGCATAACTAGGTCAGAATTATAAAATGGGCCTAACCCTAATTGGTCAAAAATGGCGCAAAACCTATATCTCCCCAAAAAAACCTAAAAACAAAATTATAATTTAATTTAAATCATTGTTGAGATTGTTGATACGGGGAGCACTGGTTAGCTGAACCCACAATCTCAGTAATATATGATTTTTTGATGATGACAACACATAATTAATGACACATGTATTTTGTGTAACATGTTCTATGCTTACTTGATTTTATGTGTATATGAGAACACGACTATGTTGTTTATGTTGTTCATTGCATTTCACTGTGTTATATATGTGATTTTATACATGAATGCATGACACATGTTTTTGGATGGAAAAACCACAAGCATTAATGCACTAATGTTGAACTATAATTATGTGGCAAAACAACAATTTGAAACTGATTACATTATGCGGTGAATTGATTAAAACTCTTGTATTTGCACAAACTTTTTCAAGTGTGCTGTGAGAGTTTTTCAAAGAGAAAAGTTTTCACAACTTTGCATAACACTATTGCATAATCGATTACATGTGATATGTATTCGATTAAGTTTGTTGCTATTTTGAAATCTGTTAATGCTTGATATAACTGTCACAACGACTATATTTTCAATATGTTGACCAAGCATTAAATGCTATTCGACTGCATTAATTGTGAATTCAATTAAGTGCTTCGACTGCTACTATATATTATAACTGAACTAGTGTATTCGACTACATTAGTAGCAAAGTCGATTATATTGCGTCAGATATGAGTTTATCTATAAATTGACCTGAATTTGATTTCTGTAAAGAGTTTTGTGATTCTAACAATTTCATACAGATTGGGATGAATTTTCTATTGTGATTCCAGGAAGAAGGATGTGCTTCGTTCTTGACTTTGAGGGTGCCTCAAAGGGGTTGGACTACAGGAGAGGGGATTCTTGCTCCTAGTCTATTTGTATACGGCTTATATTTTGATTAGAGGGTTAGAGAGGTGTTTTATATTTTTGACGTGAGGTATCTATAAAAACCTTGTTGTAAAAATCTTGATCATTATAGTCCATTGGCTTCCTGTGGTTGGAAGGACACTAGATGTAGGCTTGGTCGAACCAGTATAAAAACTCAGCGTTTGATCTTTCTTATTCCTACTCTTTTACATTCAATCGATTATACTTTATACGTATTCGATTAAATTTCCACTGCATTGAAAATTTTTTAACTTCCGTTCAAGAAAAGTATAAAGGCATCTCTTTTGGTGAAAAAGATTTTGAAAGTTTTAAATTTTATACTTCACCAATTCATCCTCCCTCTTGGTGTGAGAAATTGAGTAATTCTACTTAAACAACTTCCTATTCGATGATACCCTTGAGCATGTCATTCTTAGCCCTGAACAAGTTGAGAGATACCTTAGCACCTAGCTGAAGTTCGGTGCCAAAGGTACCTCTAGCCACAGGCCTTGATGTCCTTACCTTCATCTAATGACTCATTTTGTGGAAGGATTAGGATTTCTCTCCCTATCGATGAGACTTCCTCTTCCCTTTGTCTTTATCCTTCTACTCTTGATGATAGAAGAGGAAGATTTTACTTATTGGAGCAAGTTAGAGAATGCACCGGTCAGTTGCCTAAACATAAAAAAACAAAGGCACTAAACGTCCAGAGTTTAGGGGCTTAATGATCTAGCAACAGTTATCCGGCAGACTTGTGACGATTGTTAAGTGACCAGCTTCCTCAGCCATTCAACTTTGTCTAGATTATTAGAAGCCATAATCTTTGAAAAATAACAAAAGATTTAGCAAGTTAACATTGAGAGGTTATCAAATATTAACAAGGAATTCAACTTACCGAAAACACTGAAGAAGTCCTTGATGTGGGAGACAACGTGATGTGATCATAGATAACGCAAGGATAAAGAGATTAAAAGAAAACATGAAGAAATAAAAAGAGTAGAATAGGTTTTATGGCTTGTATTTTGGCCTTTAGCAGCATAGGTTTCAAATGGCTTGTATTTTTCCTTTTTAGTTTCTTTCTCTTAGTTTGGTTGTAAAGAAGCTTATATATTCTTCTTTACTTTAAGGTGTACGAAATGTATGACTTCACATAGTTTGGAGTTAAATGAAAGAAGAATAAATAAGTCTCTTCACCTTTAGGTTGCTTTAATGCAAGTTATCTCATGTGTTGTTCTAGTTTTGATCTTTGGACAGGTTAGGTAGATTCTACCCTTGAGGTTGTAGAATTAAGAGATGTGGGACTTAAAACAGCCTTAAGAGTTTTTGTCTAGATTCATAGGCCTCAAAGTCCCACATCCTTTAGTTTTCTCTACCTACTTAAGCTCCTAGTGCTATATAAGCAACCTAGGTCTCCTTTTTACATACACCTTCAAATTTGAATATAAAGAGTGTTTTGCTTTCAATATGCAAGCATATATGATGGTAGAGGATAGGAGGAAGTTGGGGTACATGCTTCGTTCTTGACCTATCATTTTTACCTTTTCCTTAATCTTCTTTTGACTTAACCGGTCATTTTCTTATTCAAGGTAATAATATCTATCATTAATCTTTCTTCATTTGAGGATTCTTTTGCAAAAATGGCATAGGGTATGTGGATAATGCATCGTCGTCATCAGTATCATTGTTGACATCTTCACTTTATGTTTAGAGATCAATTTGACAATTTGTGAGAAATTAATTAAACATGAATAAGTTAGACAAGAAGACTCAATTCAACACCAAAAGCAGTTTTAATTTGAAATATTTTTATGAGAAGTTATATAAATTTTGTGAAATATATATATTTATATATATAAAAGTTCGTTAGAACTTTCTTTCATGGGAATTGATTATATAAGTTTCTTTTCAATCAAAATAATTTTCAAATGTGTCTCATGTAAATCTAATATTTTTTAATGCCCTTGTATAACCATTTTTGAGTTTTTGAGAACATCATGTACATGGGGCTCACATTAAATAAAGTTTCTATTAGAAAGTGTAAGACCCTGGAAAATTAACACTACAAATCAGCTGTCAAATCACAATTAATGCACCCACGTCACTTGCACAGAACCATTAAAAACCCACTCTGCACTCCATGCATGAGTGCCAGTTGTCACAATAGAAGCTTCTGAAATCAATAGTGGGGGTGTAGGTGTCGGCAGGGGAGACGCTCGTCCGTTTGGACGTGGGTTGAACAAACTGATTTTTGAAAAACCCTCCCACTACCCTGCACACACTCTTCTTCTTCCTCAGAATCAGACTTTTCATTTTCTCCACCCTCTCTCTAGAAAACCTCCATCTTCTCTCTTCTGTAACTTACCATTCTCTACTCCGATCCCATTTTAGAGACCGTAGAAGAGATCCCGGCGTCCTAAGCTTTCCAGTAAACCGAACGAGTTCACGTTTGAAGCTGGTAAGTTCCTCCTTTAGTCATTCGTTCTTAAGGGTTCATGCAAAACCAAGAAACGGTTGCATGCAAGAGTGTGAGCTAAATTCTTCTACATTTCTTTTGGTTAGATTTAGTGAAGAACTTAGGAAAACCGTTGAGGGTAGAAAGCCATATTTGAACGACCAAAGTCCTGCTATTAGACGTGCACCACTATCCAGGTAAGGGAAGCTTATAAATTTAATTTGTATGCTGATTGTATGCTTGCTGAATATGAATTGCATGTGGCTGAATGAGTGAATGTATGTATCCAGTATATGTATGAAGCATGACGGTTGATATGCCTGAAGCGTAAGAATATGAAAATGATTTATAACCTGAAGTATAAATTATGGATGTGAATACTATAAAGTCTGAAGATGTATAATGTTGGTGAAGTATAAAGTATGAACTGTTGAGTGGAAATCTTAAGTTGAAAATATTTATGAAATTGAATATGAACTGTTATTATGATTGTATACGTTCGTCATCGAATGGTCTTCTACCGTTCGGTTTTCCAGTAATCTGATTAAAGTGGAATTCCTTCATTTGGAAGGAACTCTGATCGAGAACGAGCGTTCTCATGTGGAAATAATAATCTTGGAGCGTTCGGCTCATAACAGTCGTACATAATATTCGAAATAAAGTAATATATATATATATGTGTACCTTGTACTTTAAAGATATGAAGCGCTCGGTCTTACACCCAGCGTACGTCCTAAGTAGTGCTCGGTTTTATACCGAGCGCTCGTCCTCGTCTTTAATTATTGAACGTTCGGTATTAGCGTTCGTCCAGATTCAGTAAGACTCCTTTTACCGCGTTCGGTCATTGACTGGCAGTCGGTCTTAAAATGTGATTATTCTCGTTATGATTCTGAAATCGTCTTGAGGTGGTTTTATCCATTGGATCCCGCCTAGAGTCCTGTACTTAAATTATTTTTGAGTATTGATAAATTCTTCCGAGAGTCAGTTCATTTAACTGATTCCAATGATAAGTAACGTTCGTCCAAAAGTGATGTTATCTGTATTCGAATTTGTTCGGTTTTGGAACGAAGGTTATCGTTCTCTTTTCTCCCGTTCGTCCTCATTATGAAGAGGAATGAACGTTCGTTAATTCATGAATTGAACGTCCGTTATTTTATGAACTTGGATTGGAATATGAAAATGTAAATAAAGGGAAATATTATAAATGATGATCAGTATATGAGATGGATGAATGATGGTGGATTTTGAACGAGCGTTCCAAGGAGGAACGACTCTACATATTGAATATTGGAAATTGTATAGTATGACTATGGTAAAGCTACTGATGGCAGTTCATCCTGATGTTCCGTGAGTGCTCGTCCTCAAGTAGAGGGGAGTAGGTCATGTGTGGGAACGGCAGGAGGTCCTAGTCCTTCTGAGTACTTTGGACTGATAGGGCTAACCTCGGGTGGCAGCTGATGGGTATTACCCAGCTATTTAATCCCCCGGGTGCAAGGAACGCCTGTAGATACATAGATTCATACAGTCCGGACAGTCTGTCTTATAAGAGTTTTTGGATGATTATATGTATTGAGATATTATTGTATGATTGTGTTGTTAAATCTGTATATTTAATGCATGGATTAAATTTCATAAGCTTACCCTTTCGTTTTCCTTGTGTTGTCCCTCGTCCTTGTACGTCCGTCTTGTCTTCGCGATGATCATCCGTGTGGATGGGAGCAGATGGAAGCGAGCTACTTGAAGAGGCGCTGGAAGAAGAAAATTTGGAAGATGCGAGCCTCGTAGATGTAGAAGTAAAGGCCGAGCCCTAGCGCGCTCGTTTGTCTAGTTTTGAATTGCTTAGTCTTATTAGTGAACGTTCGGTTATTTGGTTTTGTAAAACCGTTCGTCCCTGACTCTTCTTATCTCTGTTGTTTTGTATTTTGGTTTCTGTATTTTAAGTCGTTCGGCTTTTGAACCCGGTGTTAGAGTAAGACTGCACTGTTTAATTATGTAATGTGATTAATTCTAATTTATGGTGATTACTATATTTTGGGATGTTACATTAGTGGTATCAGAGCAGTTTTGTTCTCTTAAGGACACTATAGGTTATGAGTACACTGTGTTTTTGCTGTGTGCTCAACGTTCGTTAGTATAGTTTGGTTTCCTGTTGACCGTGTGGTCTCTTGCTGACTTGCTAGTGACCGAACGTTCTATTAATTGAACCGTTCGGTCATGCACTGTCTTGTTGAATAAGCTGATTTGGCTTCTGGCTGTAGTCAGCGTTAGGTTTTGATAGTATCCTTGTTTCCTTGAATTAGACCGATGGTTATTTTTCTGTATGAATTGGAAGAGGACATCTAGGTCTCTTTCTCTCTCATCGGCGATTATGGATGTGCTTAACCCCACGACGTTGATGGAATGAAGAATCACAGATATGCAGCAACAGGACGTCGCGTTAGTTCAGGCCCTTCAACATTTGGGAAGCGCTCGGGTTTCAGCAGAGAAGTCTCAGCAGCAGCATGTGCATTGATGATTAAGAATGGAACTACAGCTGAGGCGTATACTTCTTATACTCTTCATCACCAAGAGTGGAGCTTAGAAGATTCTTTACTAGTTCATCCCGGTTAAGTCCAGTGGTTCAAAGGTGTGGAGAGAATTTCCAATACTAAGAAGTGTCTTAGCGGGAGCGAGTTTAATCATTCAGAGTATTTGCTGACTGGGTGATAACAGTTGAAAAACTGTTATTTTCATGCTTAAAATTGATACTAAAAGCAACCTTTATGCTTAGAAACTAGCTTGAAATCATGCTTTTACTCATATTTTCAGAAATAAGAGAGCTGGACAGGTTTATGCTTGATTTCAGTGTTTTTGTGCAGGTTTTAAGGTGAATTTGGTGAAAGAAGTGAAGAAGGAGAGAGATGAAATCAGAAAAGACATCAAAAAGTGCAAAAAGAGAAGCCGCAACTGCCGCTCGGCGGCAGTTTACCGCTGAGCGGCACTCAGGCAGTCACGTTGGCTCCGCTGAGGGGTGAAATGGCCGCTGAGGGGAGAAAACAAAGTCACGCACTCACCGCTGAGCGGTAGTTTACCGCTGAGCGGCACTTGTATGGGCTTGGGCCTAATTTTTCTGTATTTTTGGAATAGTATATAAGCTTTAGGACGTCCTAGGGTTTGTATCTTTGGCAGAAACAAAGCAAACACTCTCTCTTCCACCCCTTTGAAGGAGGATCTTGGATGCTCAGGCTACCTCTTCACCTTTTTAGGGTTTATTCTTTCATTCTTTCATTGTAATTCATCTAGGTTCACCATGAATATGGTGAACTAAACTCTGTATGTTTGTTGGGGAATCAATGTAATCTTGTGAAGCTCTCATATATGGAATCTGTCTTTACATCTTTTAATTAAGACTTATGCTTTCTTTCATCATTAGTTAGGGTTTTTCCTCTTTGCTTAATGCTTGCATTGTTTAACTCATTCGATGCATGATTATTGGTTTTGTCGATACGGGAACGTACGGGGAAGTCTAGATCCGGGGAATTTCTCCCAATATGATATTGGTTGTCGTTAAGCTCCTGCACTTATGAACTGATCATTAGGAATGCTAGGAATTGTATGAACTCGTGATTGGGGAGAAGCCTTCTAGAAAGGTACTTTAGAGAGTGGCATTAACAATGATGATTTGAATGTTGAATTCCTAAAATATATGAGAGTGGATAAGATGAAATTGACCCCCAACAACATATTCATACATAAATTTCATTGAAAGTGTTTATCTTTTGCTTTTTGCCATTGATCAAAACTTCATGCATACATGTTTATTTTCTGTCTTGCATATAAAACCTCAATTATTTCGTTTGTAAGTCTTAGTTAATCAACAAATCACATAACTAAACTAGGCCGTGAGTCCTTTGGGAAGAACGATACTTGGTCTTACCAAGTTTATTACTTGAACGATTCGGTCATACTTGCCGATTGAAAAACAAGTTTGTGACATCATATTTTGGTGTTCATAAATTTGTCCATCAAGTTTTTGGCGCCGCTGCCGGGGACTCGTGGTTTAACTGGTTAATTTGTGTGATTATTGATTATCTTTGACTTTTAGTTTGAATTTCTGTTTTTATTTTCTGTTTTTATTTTCTGTTTTATTTTTTATTTTATTTTATTTTATTTTTCTGTTTTCTGTTTTTATTTTCTGAATCTTATATCTTCTCTTATATCTTTTTGTGCTAACCAAATCTTTTCTAGGGTTTTGTGTTCTTGTGTATGCAGGAGGCAATTCGAACTAGGAGCAAGAAAACAACAGAACCTCTGCTTGAAGGCCTAGACGAGAGTAGACGGAGGAGAAGAATCCGAACATCTAGAGAACTTTTCCCTCCTCCGGAAACTCTGTTGCAACCATCACCACAAGGTTCTGACAATAGCACAGAAAATATGGAGAACAATAATAACAGAAGAACTCTTGCTGATTACACCAATATAGCTGGACCTCAGCACTTTAACAGCATAGCTAGACCTAGAGTCAATGCAACCAACATGGAGGTCAAACCAGCACTGATCCAACTGGTGAAAAGTAATCAATTTAATGGGTTATCTCATGAAAGCCCATATGAGCACCTCACTACCTTTAATGAGATTTGCAACACAGTCAAGATTAATGGGGTGCCAGACGAAGCAATCAAACTTAGTTTGTTTCCTTTCTCATTGGGAGGCAATGCTAAGCTTTGGTTGAATTCTTTCCCAGAGGGAAGTTTCACAGAGTGGGAAGCAGTGGTAACAAAGTTTCTAAACAAGTACTTTCCACAATCAAAGGTAACAAAAGGCAAGCAAGAGATATCTTCATTTAAGCAGGGCATGGAAGAATCACTGGGGCATGCATGGGATAGATACAAAAGTCTACTCAGAAAAACACCCACGCATGGTTTTGAAGAACAGGAAGTAGTCTTAACTTTCCTTGGAGGGCTTGGTTCACAAACCAAGATGATGCTGGACGCCTCAGCAGGAGGCAATATTAAATGGAAAACTCCAGAGGAAGCCACAGAAATTATAGAAAACATGGCTACTAGTGATAATGAGCTGCACAGTGAGAGAGGAGCTCCTATGCAACAAAAAGGGGTTCTTCAATTACAAACACATGATGCCTTGCTAGCTCAAAATAAAATTCTAACTCAACAGCTGGAGACTCTAAGTAAAACTCTTGCACAATTACCCAAAGAGTTGAAATCTGCTGCACAGGTACAAACTCAGTTATGCGAATTATGTGGAGGTGATCATATCAATGGTCAATGTGCTTTTCCAGTGGAAGCCGTGGAGGATGTTAATTTCATGGCTAATCAATTTCCATACCGTCAAGGGAATTACAATCAAGGGTGGAAACCACATCCAAGCATTGGTCAAGGACAAACTGGGCAAGTTAATCAATATAATAAGCAGCAGCAGCAACCAACCTTTTGGCAACAGTTATCTATGCTTAATGAAAGATCAACAAGGTTGGAAGAAACTCTTCAACAATTCATACAGAAAACTGAATCTTCTCAAAAGAGCACTGAAGCTGCTATAAAAAATTTGGAGATTCAAATGGGTCAGATTACCAAGCAATTGGAAGAAAGGCCAAATAGAAATTTTGGGGCTAATACTGAGGTTAACCCCAGAGAAGAGTGCAAAGTGGTAAAGAGTATGAATGAAGAGATAATTGAGTTAGAAGAAGGAGAAACAGAAGAAAGAAGAGTAATAGAAAGCAAAAATACTTTTCCTTTTCCAATAAATCAAGAGAAACAAATGGACTTCACAGAATTATTCAGAATGGTGGATAATAAAGCACCTTGGGAACAGATTCTACAGAAAATTGCAGTTTACACAAAGTCTGATGAAGAAATCTCTATAAAGAAGAGACGTAGAGATGATGAGGCAAAAGAGTGTATATCTGTTAAGAAAGAGTCATTCCCTCCTAAAGCATCAGATCCAGGTAGTTTTTCTATCCCTTGTACTATAGGGAAGAAAAAGGTAAAGAAAGCTCTCCTTGATTTAGGTTCAAGTGTTAACTTGATACCTTATTCTTTATTGGAGCAAATCGGCAATGTTAAAATGAAACCTGTAAAGGTTAATCTAGTAATGGCCGATGGATCTTCAAAGGAGCCATGTGGGATTGCAGAGGACATTATAGTTTGTGTTGGCAAACTTCAGTTTTTGGCAGACTTTGTGGTGATAAAGATGGAGACCGAGAAGATACCTATCATACTTGGAAGACCGTTTATGAAAACGGCCAGGGCTATCATAGATGTAAATGAAGGTATAGTGGTGCTCCAGGACAGAGAGGAGAGAGTGGTGGTGGATGTCTTTAAAGATGAGACGCAAGCAAAGGAGGAAGAAGCTAGTTATAAAGCTGCATTTCGAGATGTACCCATGACTAGACGTAAAGATGAAGATCTTGAGGTTTCAGGTAACCATTGTTTGTTGTTTCAGGTACCCAAGGAAGAAGAGATTGGAAGAGGAGAAGAAATTCCTAGGGACTGGAAGAAAAGAAGACTCCAACTTGGCACACCTGTAAGAATCAAGAACAAGTTGTGGGTTGTGAAGGGCTTTAAAGAGAAGGAGATGATAGAGATAGAGTCTCCATATTCTAGAAGAATCAAAACAGTTCAAAGGAAACAGTTGAGAAGTTGGTGGAATGACAACATCAACTATAAAGAAGATGGAACTTGAACTTTATTGGGTCAAGCTAATGACGTTAAAAGAGCGCTTGCTGGGAGGCAACCCAGTGATTTACAAACTTTTGATTTGGATTTTGGTTTTGTAACTGTTAAATTGTGGACATTAATTTTTTTTTGGATATAGCATCTACTGAAGGATGCTAGGTGGTTAAGTATCTACTGAAGGATACTCAGTTTGTAACACCTACTAATGGGTGTTGGTAAGAAAATTTTACACCTACTGATGGGTGTTGGTGGATTTTGGGTCAGGCTCGTGACGTTAAACAAGCGCTACCTGGGAGGCAACCCAGTTGATTGAATATTTCTGTTTGTTTATTTTAGTTAGGATTTGCATAAGCATTTTTAAACATTGAATTGCAGGGAACCAATGAAGGCCATGTATGGGAGGCACGTAGGTTAAGAAAAGAAGGAGAGGAGCACATCACGAAAGTGCCGCTGAGCGGTATTTTACCGCTGAGCGGTACTCTCGCAGAATGGGCTTTAGTTCCCCTCAGCGGGACCCGAGCCCATTAGGGTATTTTTATACCCCAAGCTGCGTTTTAGGGTTTCTTTCCAGACTTTTCTCTGCACAAACACTTCCACACACCTTCTCCTAGGTTTTCCACATTTTTTCACTCTTCCCTCTTAAGAAAATATCTCTTCCACTCACTTTTTCACTAGTGTGCCATCAAAGTTTGGGGTTGGAAGAGAGCATTCTAGCTTGGGAGCATTCTCATTGCATCTAGTATCTCCACCCAAGTAAGTAAAAAGCATTTTGTTCATTCTAGGGTTCTTGAATTTGAATATGATTGTTAAAGCATGAATATTTAGGGGCTTTGATTTCTATGCATGATTTGATGATATATTTGATGTTTGAACCGATTAAACTGCATGATTATGAACTGGAAAACTGAAAATTGCATTTGGGTGGAGTTAGGAAAGCTTTAAAACAGGTTTTTCAAAAATCTGCAGAGTTACCGCTGAGGGGTAAACTGCCGCTGAGCGGCACTCTGCCAGATTTGATTTTTCTGTTTTTTTTTGTGATCTGGAATGTGGTACTGGTGGCGCTGAGGGGAAATTCTGGCCCTCAGCGGTGGTTTAGCTTCGAAAGGAGTTGTGTTCTGTGTTTTACTAATGATTAACATCATGTTCTGTGGTTTTGTATTTGTGTTTGAATGTAGGAATGGCATCCTCATCAGGAAAAAGATTGAAAACCATGGCAACCAAGAGAAAGGAAAAGGAACCAGAGCAACCCCAATCTAGCAGGTTCCTCTCTAGGAAACATGAGAAGCACTTTAGGGTGGTTCAGGACAGGAGACTTCTGATGGAGAGAAAGGTTGGAATGATACCTAACTTTGCTCCTCAATTTGGAGAGCAAGTGTTAGGGAATGATTGGGGAAAGCTAGCCACTTATCCTGCACCTGCCAACATAGCTGTGGTAAAGGAATTTTACACCAATGCAAAGAAGATTGGTGATTATCCAGCTGAGAATTATTTGGGCTATGTCAGAGGCCATGCTATCAGGTATGATCCTGATTCTATTAATAACTTCCTGGACACTGTATGGGCTGGTGAGCAGTGCCAGTTTGCTCTTTGCATGGAGGAAGGTGCTGATTATGAGGATGTGGAGAGAGTATTGTGTATACCTGGAGGACACTTCCAAAGGAATAGATCTGGCTCAGTGGTTAACATTAGGAGGACGGATTTGACTCCTCTTGCAAAGTATTGGATGGCATTTTCTCATGCCAACATTCAGCCATGTTCACATGTGTCAGATATTACTCTCAGCAGGGCACTATTCATCTACTGTGCTATCAGAAATTTAAATGTTAATATTGGACAGGTGATAGCTGATGAAATTAGTGTATGTGCTAACACCTCAAACAACAAAGCACCACTAGGACATCCTTCTTTGATTACTCACCTTTGCAAGCTAGCTGGGGTGGATACTTCTGTTCCACCATTTGAGAGGCCAAGAAAAGCTATTGATGAGGCCTATTACAGACAGTACTGTGGAGGTGAGGATGCTGCTCAGCCAGTTCCACCACGCCGTGCTCGTAGAGAGAGAGGGCCAGCACAGAGCCAGACATCTGCTGAGACACATGAAGCAGAACCATTCCAGATGAGGGACATGTATATGTCTCTTATAGGTGCTCAGTTGCAGTCCATTCACAGAGGGCAGGTGGCCACTGCTGAGATGATAGTGGGGATGTATGATACACCTCCAGCCCACAGGTGGACTATGGATGAATTCCATAGTGTAGTAGCTTGGCCAGAAGAACCAGTGCATGGAGGAGGAGCTGGAGCAGCTGAAGCTTCAGCTAGAGATATGGAAGAAGATGAAGCTGATGAGGAGGATGCATTTGAAGATGATGAAGATGAGGAGGAAGAGGAAGATACAGAGGACAGCTCAGACTGATGAGGAGCTGAGATAGCATTTACTGATGAATGCTATCATATGATTATGCTTTTGTGGTTTAAGTTTTCTGAACTTATTTGTTTTTGTTTCTAGATTAGGGTTTGATGTACTCTATTGAACACCTGGTTTGTTATGATGGTTTGCTATTAACTGTGATTGTTTGATAAGTAATGCTTGATGATGCTTCTTGATTAATTGATGTTGAGATGATGTGCACATTAAAATGCTTATACAGGTGATTCACAAGCTTTGTGAACAAATGCATGATATCATGATTGTGATTGTGAAATTAAGCAGGATGTATATGTCAAATGTGAATGAGCTTATATGTGAGATTTTGAGCTCCAGAGTTTTTGGTATGATTGAATGCTATTACTTTGAAAGCATGAATGACTTTGCCCAGGTTTTCTATGATTGAATCAATTGCTTGTTTTGCATCATATGATCAAGGCCGTTTGTTGGAAACCTTGTTATTGGCCAAATTCATAAAGTTAGCCCACTAAAAGAGAAAACGTTGTATTCTATCCTTTGAACCCTTAGCCTTGAACATAAATTGAAAACCCTTGTTGAAAAGCTTTACCTTGAGTTAAGTAGAAGAATTTTTGTGGTATGGTTAAATGTTCAAGTTTGGGGTTGTTGGGAAAACATGAAAAGCATTGAGCTAAGAACTAAAAAGTAAGAATATGCAAAGAAGAAAAGAAAAAGAAGTAAAGCTCAATGCAAATGCAAAGGCAAAAGAAAGTTGGGAATGAATAAGATGATTGTGTTATTATGATTCTCTTAACTCAAGGATTTTGTGATCCAGAAAAACCAATTTTCTTGTTAGCCCAGCCACATTATAAGCTATTGAAAAAGTCCTTGTGATGATGCATGCTTGTGAATGTTTTTGATTGGGGTAAAATGAAAGGCAAAGTTGATTCATGTAACATTGGGATAGTAGAGTGAATGAGTGATTACCTCTTATACACTTGTGTGTTGAGTGAAACACTTTATCTAGTGAGGAAATATTCCATTAGCACATGAACATCCATGCTTAATTGATTGATCATTCATGAAAAATAGCATTTGTTGGAATTTAAATGACTTTGTGAATACTAAAGCA
>JAHCHA010013274.1:104056-167739 GCA_027742795.1 Vigna hirtella
AGGTGGTGATGTATGTTTGGATATCATCAAATTTATTTCTTTCATGAGTCATAGAGGGGTCAATGAACCCATATACATCGTTGAACCCCTTCTTGTTACTAACATCAAACATATACCTAAAATGAAGAAATAATCTGATATAAGTAAGTTGATAAAATAGATTTATATAAAAAGGTTTTCATAAACTTACATCATCCATAGCTGAATGAGTGTAATATTAATTTCTTCTCTACCCAACACAAGCTCCCTAACATCTTGATGATGCAAGTACAATGGGATCTGAGCTTCTCTTCCAAATGTAGTAGAATCCTAGTGTACATTCATCGGCGCATCTGAAATGATTTTAGCAAGCTCGTCTAACGCACCAAGAGGGTCATCCTCAGATAAATGACTCTTCTTCGGTGTAGGACTCCCTCTTGACCTATATACTGTTAAATTAAAAAATCGTTATGTTATAATGTCAATTAGAAGTAAATATTAAAATTGAGAAGTATATAGTACGAGTGTTTACCGGGGGATTAGATACATCACCAACCAAATGTCTAGGCCAAGCGACAAAGGACTTAAATGCTTCTTCCACAATGAAGAACTCATATGTAGGCACAGGAAGAACGGCATCTGCTATGACAACTTCATCCACTGTGACCTTCAACTCATCTTTTGAAAGTTGTACACCATGCACTGCAATGGCTGTCTCATAAACTGTACCACGAGCCACTAGCATGGTCCCAGTATCAGAAAGAATATATAACTGACATGGACGAGCTTCATCAATGTCGTCCCCTACAAGAGATGGCGGAGGACAATTGCCATAATCCTCATAATGCTCCTGGAACTGGCGCGCAACCATTTCAGCAACTTGATCATCCAACTCTGCCCAAACCTTCTTCGTGATCTCCTGCGTCATCTCTTTTCTTATGTCCTCCTTCATCTTTTCGTATGAATATGGACGCGAGGAAGACCCAAAAAACTATTGTATGCCTATGCCAGTCCCAGCACCACGCACCCGTCTTGGGTGCTCAGGTCGTCCAATAGCTGTGGCAAGAATATCCTGACGACCTTCTTGTGTGAATTGACCTTGGGAGTTCTGCTCAATGATGCACAAATTTATGAACACCGAAATACGGCGCCACAAACTTGTTTAACAATCGGTAAGTGTGACCGAATCGTTTCAAGTAATAAACTCGGTAAGACCAAGTATCGTTCTCCCAAAGGACTCACGGCCTAGTTTAGTTATGTGATTCGTTGATTAGCTAAGACTTAAGAACGAAATAATTGGATTTTACTATGCAAAAGACGAAAATAAACATGTATGCATGAGTGTGATCAATGGCTAAAGCAAAATACAAACACTTTCAATGGAATATATGGGTGAGTATGTTCTTGGGGTTATCAATTTCATCTTGTTCACTCTCATATACTTTACGAATTCATCATTCTTTTCATCATTGTTAATGCCACTCTCTAAATTACCTTTCAAGAAGGCCTATCCCCAATTACGAGTTCATACGATTCCTAGCATTCCTAATAATTAGTTCTTTTAGCGCAGGAGCTTAACGGCAACCAATATAATATTGGGAGAAATTCCCCGGATCTAGACTTCCCCGTACGTTCCCGTATCGACAAAATCAATAATCATGCATTGAATGAGTTAAACAAAGCAAGCATTGAGCAAAGAGGAAAAACCCTAACTAATGATCAAAGAAAGCATGTATCTCAAATAAGATGTTTAAACACAAATTCCATATATGAGAGTTTCACAAGACTACATTGATTCCCCAAAAACAATACAAGGTTTAGTTCACCATATTCATGGTGAACCTAGATGAACAATAATGAAAGAATGAAAGAGATAGAAAAACCCTAGAAAGAGAAGAGGAGAGCCGTCACCATCTCCCAATCTACCCCTAAGGGGTGAAAAGTGTGTTTTTGCTTCCTCCCAGCCAAAGATACAAACCCTAGGACGTGCAAGTCCTTAAATAGGGCATAAAAATAACATAAAACAAGTCCAAGCCCATAAAAACAAAAGAAAACCGGTCCAAGCCCACTTAGAATGGCGCTCAGCGGTATTTTACCGCTGAGCGGTACTAGCGCATGATCCATTTTGCCCCCCAGCTGCTGTTTTGCCCCTCAGCGGTGATTTCGGCACCCGAAAAGTGCCGCTCAGCAGTATTTTTCCGCTCAACGCCACTCAGTCAGACTTTTTCTGCGTTCTGGTTGGTTTTTCAGCATTTTGGTTGACTGGTTGACTTTTCTGGTTGACTCGTTGACTTTTCTGGTTTCTGGTTGACTTTTTAGCACTCTAATCATTCGATATTTCAATTCTTCTTTCAAATCATTCAATTAGCCTACAAAATCAAGGGAATCTTGCACAAAACCATTAAATTCACTTTCAACTCTCTTATTCTCAAAACTAAAGCAAAAATATGAGTTCAAGCTAGTTTCTAAGTCTTAAAGGTTGCTTTTGGTATCAAATTTAAGCATAAAAATAACGGTTTTTCAACCGTTATCACTCAACTAAGAAGTCTTGTCACATAACAAAAGTTCAAAATCATTAGAAAGATCTATGTAATATATATAACAAAATTAATGTAAAAATATAAGAAATGACATCTTACAATTCTTTCAGATATTTCTTTGGCAGACTCAGAAGTGTAAGAGCCCGATGGTCTTATACGGGCTGACTTCCACTTCTCGTGTCGAGATAGTGGTGAAGGAGGAGGAGCAGGGTCACCATCCTCAGAAAGTGGAAGTCTGCTATCTGACTTCTGCTTCATTACTTTTTCTTCAAGCTTCCTATATCCACCACGAGACAGTAAGTGTGGATTTTTATTCTGAGCGCTTTTTCCATGTGCTTTTGACCTTTTTTCCTGTGACAAAATGAATCAATTGTCATAGTAGAGAATTATGAATGATGAATTGAATGATTTTACTGCACTTACCTGAACGAAGCTCTACAAACTGAAACCATGTTTCTTCGTCAATTGCTAAATATTTGTAACATGGATTTTCATTACTTTTTGGTCCAAATATATATCTAGACGTCAATTTTGTCCTAAACCCTCGAAATCTTTATGCAATTGCAGATAAACACCTATTCCTTAAGCTCTCGACGTTTGGCATATCAAATGTTATCTACAACAAAAAAAGTAATAAGCTTATATCAATACAGATTTATTAATATAATGAATATAGAATTTGGAGCAATATTGCTTAACTTACCAATAGATATTGCCAGATGAGATTCCGATCAGCCTCAAAAACATGGTCAAAGGATGGAGTAAGTATAGAGATACGATCACGTGCTAGTAGTCCAAGGTAAGACCTAAATACATTTGCATTTGGGCCAAATGCAGCTCCAGTGACCACGTCAATAATGATAGGTGTCCTCTCACCTGCATTTCTTCTAAGTATAAGTTGTCGTAACCTTGTTGCTCGTCTCGTCTGTCTAGAAGTGGTGGGGACTTCATCGCCTGACGAATGAGGTGGCTCAGCCATATATCTGTCACAATAAATAAGATGAAAGATAAATAAAACACTTATAAAACAACATATATTATTTAACAAAAGCCATAAATATTTACACAAACATGAAATTCATACATAATCATATGGATTGGTCATATATATTCCCTCATTGTGATCTTCTCGTATTGCTTGTATATCACCAATTAGAGAGTCGTCATCCAAATTTATTGTTGTTTTAAATGGATGGTTGTCAGCGATATGAAGATTACTTAGATTCTCTTCTTTATCTTCAATTTGCCTTTTTCCTTGGAGAGCAACATACCAATGGTTAGACGTAGGATCTTTGACATAAAAAACCTGACTTGCTTGATATGCCATGATGAACTGTTCGTCTCCATAACCAACCTTTCGAACATCAACAAGTGTCATACCAGATTCATCTATTTTGACACCACTCTTATTGTCTACCCACTTACATTTAAAGAGTGCAACGAAAAACTTAGTGTAATCAACTTCCCATATCTCTTCAATTCTACCATAATATCTCATGGATCCAACTACATGATTTTGATCTTTGGATGTGGAAAACTGTAGTGACTCAGCTTCTAGACTGACGCCACTATTTTGTAATGTGCTTTTATCATCCAAAGTCTTTGTATAAAATGTGCAATTATTAATTTCGTAGCCTGTACAACATACAACATCAAACTTCAAGCCATTTTCTAATCACAACAAAGTCTCAGAGGATCGTGATTCTTTTGAAACTTCAGATTTGAACCAGGACAAGAATGTTCTGTTATGCTCCATCAACTGCCATTTCTCTGATTGTCGTGGATAGTTGTCCTTTACAACGGCTTTGTGTTCTTCCAAAATTGGGATCACTTCATCTGTGTTGTTTAATATGTACAGATGTGCTTGCATAAATTCTTCACAACTTTTCGTCACCACATTCACACCTCGGATGCTTTTACTTGTAGAATATCTATTCAACCATGATGTCCGAGGGACTCCTATCGGATTTTCTTTAGTCATATACTCAGAGCAAAACTCAATACTTTCTTCAGCAATATATCTTTCAATCATTGAACCTTCTGGACGATAGTGATTTTTGACGCACCCTTTCAAAATCTTCATATAACGCTCAATAGGGTACATCCATCTTAAGTATACTGGTCCACACAACTTTATTTCTTTGACCAAATGAACAAGTAAATGCACCATGATGTCAAAACAGGATGGAGGGAAAAACATTGTAGCTGACATAAGATGATGATAATTTCGCTTTGAAGTTCATCTAACTTTTTAGGATCGATGACTTTACTACAAATTGACGAGAAAAATGAGCACAATCGAGTTACGGTTTGCCTAACTTTTTTGGGCAAAATTACACGAATTTCCACTGGTAACAACTGTTGCATTAAGACGTGGCAATCGTGAGACTTCAGTCCAACAAGCTTTAAGTCCTGCATTGACACTAAGCTCTTGATATTTGAAGAGTATCCTTGTGGTACCTTGATACTCTTTAAACAAAGACAAAAACTTATCTTCTCTTGTTTGGACATTGTGTAACATGCAGGTGGCAAATAAGTACGTTTACCAATCTCTCTTGGTTCCAACTCTTCTCGGATCTTCATGTCAACCAAATCCAAATGCGCATTCACTCCATCTTTTGTTTTTCCCTGGATGTTTAGTAGTGTACCAATCAAGCTATCATAAACATTTTTCTCAACATGCATGACATCTATGCAATGTCTAACATCTAACTTTGACCAATATGGAAGATCAAAGAATATTGATTTCTTCTTCCAAGGGGTCATTACATTGAAAGTTTCTGAAGCAAAGGCATCAAATATTTCAACCCCATCAACCCACAACAACTTCAAGTCTTCAACTAGTGGCCTTAGATAAACATCGATGTCATTTCCAGGCTGCTTTGGACCAGATATCAACATTGACAACATCATGTACTTTCTTTTCATGCACAATCCAGGAGATAAGTTGTAATTTATCAGTATAACGGGCCAACAACTGTGATTGGTACTTAAATTACCAAATGGATTCACTCCATCAATAGCTAAGCCAAACCTAAGATTTCTACATTCTTCACCAAATTGGGGGAATTCTTGATCAATAATTTTCCATTGCTTTGAATCAGCTGGATGACGAAGCAGCCCATCAGTTGTTCTCTCATCTGCATGTCGTCTTAGGTTTTTAGCGTCTTTGGGATTCGCGAACAAACGCTTAAGTCTGGCAACTAGTGGAAGGTACCAAACTACTTTCAAAGCAGAACCATTCTTTTCTATGTGACCACCATCTTCACCGTTGTTTTTTGACTTATATCGTGATAACCCACATTTTGGACACTTTATCAAAACTTCATTCTCATTCCTATATAATATGCAATCATTCGGACATGGATGTATCCGTTTATATTTCATACCCATCGGACAAAGAATTTTTTTTGCATCATAATTACGATTGGGTAACGTATTTCCATCTGGCAGCATTTCAATCAACAATGACAACAATTCTGTAAAACTCTTATCACTCCATCCATTGCTCGCCTTTAAATTCATGAGCCTTAACATTGCTGACAACCGTGTGAACTTAGTTGAACCCACATACAAAGGAGTCTCTGCATCAGTGGACATCGTTTCATACACATGTGCTTGGGCAAAAGCTTCTGCGCAAACATCGCGGATCATGTCCTCTAAGTTGTCTTCTTCTGCTTGATCTTCCATATCCATTGTGGAATCATAAACATTTTCAGTTGGAGAGACAGTTGGAAAGTCTGTTAATTCGCCGTGCCATATCCATGTTGTATACTTCGTATGAAACCATCACAGATAAGATGTTCCCTAATAATCTTGAATGATCACTTTGATCTTGTTTGTATTTAAGGTGTGACCCTATCCCATTCAAGAAGATTAACTTTTTTTAGTTTATTAAACATATCAATTTTAAACAACATATCTTAAATTTCACGAAATTTTGCCAGCATTTTGTATTGGTCTTCAGGTTACACGAAATGAAAGTGATTATAAATCACAATCAAATATGCACCCGAAGATCAATACAAAACACAACGACAAATTTTCGTGAAATTTAAGACATGTATATTAAAATTGATATGTTATAATAAACTATGAAAAAGTTATTACTCTTCTTAAATTGTCCAACCGGGCAATTCAAGATTCAATACTTGTAAATTATTATTACCATCTCCTCTATTTTAATTTCTAAAAAGTACATTTGTTAAAAAAATATGGAGATAGTAAATAATTTTTGTAGTGAATCGTAAACGGGAAACTAAGGCTAATTCACAATAACAAACAGTATATTCAAGCATCTCTAATTAAATCAAGTTTATCAATAATAAACTTTTCTACACTAGCAATAATAATCCACACATTAAAATAACCCTCACATTTATCTCATACAACACGTGGAGCATTCATTGCATTTGATCCTTAATTCTTCCTTATTCGTCACCACTTACTCACTGTTAGTTTTTCTTGCCTTATCTTAATGTTGTAATAAAAGACAAAACAAGAGAATTAACATAATGTATAGAAATAATTTAGTAATATTTCAGTGAGGCTTCATTTTTCCTTCCGCAATTTTCTATTTTTTCCTTAGTTTTGGTCACTTTTAAACAAGCAATGAATTGATTTGGTTAACTACGTACTCCTTTTTCATGCCAAATTTTCTTTATCAATACCACAAATGATTTGGATGAATGACCTATACACAATCAATGAAGATGGAGATACTTTTAGGATCAAGTACCTGGGAGCGTGGCAGCAAGCTTGGCGAGAATGAAAGTCGTGACTGAAATGGAAGCACCGGCGACGGAGATGGAAGCAGAGGCAGACGCAACACCACAAAAACTGAGACGTGGCGGAGATGGAAGCAAAGCGGAGGAAACACCAAAGCACTTAGCGGTGGTGACCACAAGGAGAGGAGGAGAAGACAACGATAAACGGAGGTCACCGGTGATGGGAGCAAACGCGATGGAAGCAAACAGAGATGGCAGGGTTTCTGTAGCGGCGCGATGAGAAGAAGATGAACGAAGGCACACTGAGAAGAAGATGAACGAAGGTGGTTCTGTTCGTGGAAGAAATTTAAACATCTTACTGCCTAGGTTCTTCACTTAACCGAGGCATAAAACCCTTACCAGCTCGGTCAAAAGGCCCACCGGTGCATAAACACCCGCTGAAACGTTAGAGGTTAGTAGTGGAGCAGACGTTTATGCCTCGGTTATCATCAGAATTGAGTTAGTAGCGTGTCAAGTCTTCTCTGGCTGGTGGGGACAGGTCTGGGTTGCAGGTCTGAAGCAGAGACATATGCCTCGGTTCTGCGTAGAACAGAGTTCGAAGGTGGGTTTAGGCATCGGTTTAATATAAACCGAGTTAGTAAGGTGACTTTTATGCCTCAGTTCTCATCAGAACCGAATTAGTAGCGTGCAAGTCTTGTCTGGAAGGTGGGTGGCAGGTCTAGGTGGCAGAGACATATGCCTCGATTCTGCTTAGAACCGAGTTAGTATCATGCTTTAGGCATCGGGTTTGGAACAACCGAGGCATATATGTTAGCTTTATTTACGGTTCTGACACTGCGTTTTTATACGCTTCGGGTTTGCTTAAACTGAAGCGTATATAGCGCTTTCAAATCCCCTTTTTTTACTATTGTAATAATAATTGTTAAAAGAAAAAAATATTTATTTTCAAAACAAAAAAAAATCATTAAAGAACAACATTTTAAAGAGAAAAAAACAATTATTGATTGATTAATTTAGATACAGTTTTTCGTATGTGTTTTATGAGGTCCAGACAACAGACTTTCATGACTAGAAAACCACTATAGTTCTTCCGGTGTTGGTTGTGTTTTGGAGAAAGAAGGAAATGGAAGGAGGAAGAAGGTGGGGGAGGGGTAATATGGGGGAGAAAGTGGAATGAGATGAAAGATTGTAAAAAAAAATAAAAAATAAAAAACTCCAAAAAAAAGGTAAAAATAAAAATTCAAGTAACTCTCATGAAACTACCAAAAGTTAATTTAATAGATGGTCAACTTTGCACAATTTTAAATAAAATTGGTATATCTATGCGGATACGATAGTTATATTTGAAAAATAATTAAATTTATAGAATTAATTTGTATTTAATGTGCATGCTCAGTTACTAATTAAAACATTAAAAAATAATTAAATTTATAGAGTTAATTTTTCATTTAATGTGTATAAGTTAACAGATAGACTAATTAAAGAATATAATAATTATTTGTTGACTTTTTATGTGAAACTACTTCCAACATTTGAATATAAATAGATGAATGGTTGTGGTTGAATAACATATTGAGTGAACAACATGGAGTCTTCAAGATATTTCATTGTCAATATGACATTCTTGTTAGTTCTTTTCATCCTGACTTCAGGTGATTAATAATGGTCTTTTCACTTTCTCTTTAGTTTCTCAATTCAAACGAATCATTTTCTTCTACACTACACATTTGATTTCTTACTATGAAATCTTTCACATAGTTTTTATGTGGAATTAGGATTATTGTTTTATTTGAAAAATTAAGTTGGCATTGTTCTTAATTAGATTTTTATGATACAGATTTGTGCACGATGAAGACAGAAGCAAGAGGAATAGTTTATAGAACACCATGTGATAACGATAAGGAGTGTCAGATTGGGTGTCATAATCAAAATTGTGGTTGTGCAGCAGTATGCATTGAACATGTTTGCCAATGTCCACATCTACTTTCAACCCATACTGATACTGTCAAATCACCCCACCTAGCACCACCACCACACCACCATCAACCACCACACCAAGCACCATCACCACACCACCATGGCCCATCACACCACCACCCACGTCACCACCAAGCTCCACCACCACACCATGCATCCTCAAATTGAGTCATCTTCTTCGAATGGAATTGATCATCAGCATCCTTTTCACATGTATTCTTAGTTCTTAATAAAATGTGATTGTTTCATGTCTCATTATGTCCTTTTATTGTATCAGAGCTCATGATCTTTGTTAGATTTGATGGATTGATAGAGACAAATTTCAACTAACATTTTTTGAAAAATGAAAGTAATATAATTAAATTTCTATAAATTAAAATTAACTTAAGTTAATTTGTATAAAAAACAAAGTAATTGTTTTTAAAAATATTCAAAGTTTTACTTCCAACTTATTTAAAAATTAATTCTAATTTGTGATGACTTTTTTAGTTGTTTAAAAAGACTTGTATAAACATAATCTAATTCGTTATATTTGTTTAATTATAATTTTTTAATGAAAAGGAGTTTAATGTTGCTTTAATTATTAAAAAAATGTCATTAGGGTCATAATAAGAAGTTAAGGTATCAATCAATATTATTAATGTGGAAGCAACTTGATTAAAAGAGAAAACGTGTGTCTTTAAAACATATGTTCAAGAGTAACAACAATGATGATAAAATAGAACTAACACAAAGACATTACTCTAAAGACAAACTAAAGATAATCAAAATTAATGTAAATTGTTATATTAAACACCTTTTAAGTGTGACTTAATATGTAATCAATTAACAATTCATTGATTTACTAGCAAAAATACAATATATTTAACGATGAAATTTCGAAGCATAAATATGAAATATGTGTTTCAATTCAAGGCAATTTCTTGCATGCTATATTTTGTTCCTACACCGTATCACTTTCGGAATTTGTTTTCCAAAACACTAAATAATAATTTTATACTTTTAAATAATAACTTTAATTTGATTTTATCACAATTTTTACTATTTATATTTAAATTTATATCATATATTTGTTCAGTAGTAAAATGATAATAATTTATTTTATCTATTAAAACATTTTTTTTAATTTATTATACTCATCATTTCATGGACAAATTTTCATCGTAAATTCATTTAAATCATACTATATTCCTCTTAATCCAAAGAATCGTCCACGACTAACTTTTATCTATATTTAACTCGATCTCACTCTTCACATTCTTAACACACACTCTCAAACTCGAATCCTTCTCTTGTTGTCATACCCTTACAACTATCTAATCTCCCAAACCTCAACATTCCATACTAATGAAACCCTCTTCAAAACCTCCTTACCATCATTGTCATCTCATCCGATGATTCGATTTATAGTATAATTAATAGATTAATTTTTAGGGTGTTACATAATACCTCATTAATAAAAGAAATATGATTCTTGTATATAAAAAAGTTCATCAATACGTAATATACACATTTAATACATACATAGAAAAATAATAAAAGTTATAGGAAGAAAAAACAAATATGTTGTGCATAAAATTAGTGGATGTGTATCATTACTATTAATAAAAACATACAATATTACACTTATATTTGATCCCCAATTACTTAACTAAAGTACAAAGCATCACATTTTCATTGAATGCTTTAGTTAACACAATTATTACCTAAAAAAGTATATTTATTTATTTTCTTTTGTATGAAATGTCTTCCACCATTTAAGTATATATAGATGAATAGTTGTGGTTGAATAACATGTTCATTGAACAAAATAGGGTGATTAAGAAGTTCCACTATCAATGTGACATTCTTGTTAGCCCTTTTCATTATGATTTCATGTTTTAAATGATGTTCTATTCACTCTCTCTTTAGTTTCTCAATTTAAATGAGTCATGTATCGTACACACTTGATTTCTTAGTTTGAAAATGTGAGTTGGTGATGACAGCATATTTATGCCCACATTTATGCTTTAAAATGAAAATTTTTGAAGGGATAATTGTGCTTAAATTGTTGATTTTAAGTGAATTTGTAATGATTGGAATTGTTGGGTTTGGGAACGTAAAAGGTGAATTTTAGTGCATAAATTATTCTTGGATATTCTTACATTTATTTGTGCATCTGGAATTAAAGCTTTATTGGTCTAAATTGCAAATTAAGGCCCAAAATCAGATTTTATTTGATAAATAATGTAAAGATGGGCCAAACAGGCAGTTTTTACCCTTACACCTCCTAAAATCCCTACATCCACTCCTCTTTTCTAAATCAGTCCCAAACACTAAGCCTTTTCTCCTACACCCCTACATTTTCCTACCCAATACCCCTCCTACCACTAATTAAGCCAGATTTTATCAAATGATGTCACGTCAGCCTTGTCTTCTCGAACAGAGAAACCCTAATCTAGCAAAACCCTAGCCGTCACCATGTGTCGCCGCTACCATTTTGGCAAAATCTGCATCACCATCATCGGACCACCACTCCCGCCACCACAACGCCTCAACCATGTCGTCGTGAAGCAACCGCGACACCACCGTCAACCTTCAAGCCGCTGCAACCATCCTCACCGCCGACCAACTTATCCTCACCACCGACCAACTTCTTCTTTCTCGCAAGTTCCCACTACCACGCCGCGACCATCTTGCACTGCCACCACCATCCTCATCGACGATCACCATTGCTGCAACCACCAAAAAAACCTTAACCTTCAAACGAACAATCCACAGTCATCGCCGTCAACAATCTTTCCCCTCCTATGATCTCCCTTCGCACCCCGTCTTCATCGGAGAAATCGCATCAAGCAATCACCGGAACTCCGTCACCATCTTCCTCGTGAGTTCCGCAGTGCCATCTTCAATTATCACCACTGCGAAGGCTGTTGCGTTAGTTTATCTTTCTTTGCAAGCTCCAAAAACGCAGAACCCTAAGAACCTAATCGGGAAATCCATCTCGCAAAACCACCATAGGCCGAAGCCTCCATGGTCTCGCACAAAGACCAATTCGTTCTCTCTTTCGCGCCATAGGAGCTTCCTTTCCCCAATTTGCTGAAACCCTAATTTTGGGTGGGAAAGGGGATGACAAGTGTCAGTTCCTCATTGGGCGCACCCTTCCTCAGTCAAAGCCGGTCAATACTGCTTAAGTCTGGTCAAAGTTGGTCAAACAGGGGTCGATACGCTTTCGTTGAAGCTATCAAATTAATACTACTTTTCAAGGCAACTTCAATATTGCCAAGTAGTATTCAAAAAAATAGATAGGGTTAAAGTAACCCTGAGTCGTCTACCAACGAATACGAAATTGCATTTTAATATTTGAATCTTATGAATGCAATGCAATGTTCAAGAATAAAAATGATGTTTGGCCAATGTTTAAAGTACAAATAAGAAACTTAAAATCGATTATAATGAAATAGGCTAATTCCACTGCTTTTCTAAGATATATTCATCATCGGTTATTCCCAAATCATTGTTCAAGTTTCAAATTAATTAAAGTACAATCTTAATTAATTTGAGGGCGATCATGCAATTAACCAAAGTAAATTCTCAATCAGATGCAAAACCTTTCTAGATTATTCAGGATAAATTCAACCAAAGTACATTCTCAATAAAATTCTTTTGTGTTTAATCATACCTATTCTTAAATCTCCTAACCAAGTTAAAAGCTAATCAATCAAAGTAAATTCTCAATTGATTATAGTTGAAATTATTACTACCAATCAAAGTACATTCTCAATTGATAGTAAAAATCATTTAATCATATGAAAGTTCCTAAATTAAATCAAAGTAGATTCTCAATTACACCTAGAAACCCTAAAACTAATATAATCAATATGCATGTAGATTCAAACACATTATGATGCAAAAATCTTTGCTTTTAATTTGATATAGAGATGAAAGACATAGAGAGAGATCAACTTAAATCAATAATCAAAATAAACAATTGCATTAACTCAATCTAACCTCAGAATCCATAATGAAAATTACAACATAATAGCCCTAGATGCTTAGCTCTCCATGAATGATGTTGAATACATGATGAAATAAGAGAGAGAAAAGTGGTGAATGAATGAATGAATGAATTGGAGGAGTTTGAGAATGAATGAAGTGAAGTCCTTTTTCTGCCTCCCTTGGGTCTCTTTATATAGGGCTTGATTGGGCTTGGACTTTGAATATTCGGTTGACAAAATCTTTTATCTTATATCTTCCAAATAACTAAAAGATTTAGATAATTATAACATTATTTGGAAGATATTTTCGGTTGATATTCCCAAAATTAAATTAATTCAACAACTGAATTTGATCTTTTATCTTTTCTGACTTTCCAAAATTGCACTTTAGCCTTGAAATTTTCTCCAAAAGTGCACTAGAACCCCTGTTTGACCAACTTTGACCAGACTTAAGCAGTGTTGACCAACTTTGATTGAGGAAGGACGCGGCCAATGAGAGCTTTCCACGTGGCATCCCTCTTTCTCACTTATTAGGGTTTCAGATTGCAATTCCCCTTTCTTCTCTAAGGCGCAATTAAGTCTCCATGTTCCACGATGTTTTTTCTGTGCGTGGATTTGGCTTCGTGATGAAGATTGATGATTCTTGCAGGTTGGTTGCTCGAGGATGATGAAGGAAATCGTGCATCTGGTTCGCGATTCGCATTGGGGCTGCTCTTCACTGTTCCGCCAAGAAAGGAGGGAGAGGATGCTTTGGGTAGTGGCCATGCGGCAGCATGTGCGTGGTGCCTGACGACATGGTTGTTGTGCAGTTGGATGTGCATGACGGTAGTTGGTTGGTGGCGACGACGCATGGCCTAGCGGAAGCGGAACGACGACTAGGGTTTTCCTGGATTAGGGTTTCTATTTCTAAAGGTTGAAGAAGATGATGTCGTGGCATTATTTGGGTCATTGGATCTATTAGTGGTGGACTGCCATGTGGCAGGATCTGGCAGAGTCTGATTTAGTTAGTGGTAGGAATAGGAAAAATTAGGGGTTGCAGGAGAAAAGGCTTAGTGTTTGGGCTTGGTTGTTGGCCTATTTCAGAAATAGGAGTGTATGTAGGGATTTTAGGAAGTGCAAGGGTAAAGACTGCCTATTTGGCCCATCTGCACATTATTTATCAAATAAAATTTGATTTTGGGCCTTAATTTGCAATTTGGACCAAGAAACTTATAACTTCAGCTGCACAAATAAATTAAGAATTTCCAAAAATAATTTATGCAATTAAAATCATTTTTTAAGCCCCTTTTATTCCCAACCCCAATAAATCCAATTGTTAGAGATTCACTTCAAATCAACCATTTAAGCACAAATATCTCATCAAAAATTTGAATTTCCAAGCATAAATGCGAGCATAAATATGCACTCATCACATCCCTACACTTATTTTTTTGCACTCCTGGGTAAAATTAATTAATTTCAAGACATGATAATGAGAAGTTGAGAAAAATGAACAGCACCGGACATAGATAAATTGTCTATAGATCACTTTGTCAAGGACATGCAAATGAAATTACTCTATTCTTCACACATGAGTTGACCTTTTTGAATTTCCAAGAAAATCAAATATGAAAGATAACACTGAAGTCAAAATTATCTATTTCTCTCCAACTCACTCAAGTGTTTTTGGCTTGTGTTTACACTCAAAATACCCATGAAAGTGGATACCCTTAATATTTAGCAAGACTCGAACATTCATACACTTCAGAAAACATGCAATTATTGATCATGAGGGCTTTATAAAGGTTATATTGAGGCCAAGGCAATAGTAGGAAATTTTCTTGGAATTTCTAAGTTTTTGAATTTGATATAGAAAGAGTACTGATACTTGATTTCAAAAACAAATCTATTTCTTGCTCTTTTAAGGAAGATCTACTTTTCTTTTTCTTTTTTCTTTTCTTTTCTTTTTCCTCTTTTTTCTTTTTAAAACTCCAACTTTTCATCTTCCTTTTTTTCCCTTTTTATTATTTTATGGGTGAGGTACTCACCCACACACTTATTCATCACTTATTTTTAACAAAATCCATTACTCCTTTTCTCATTTGACAATGACTAAAAATAAGAAGAATAGTCCTAAGGCTCAAATGGGTTTCCAATGGATTAATGTTAGGACAAGTTTATTTGGCCAAGTAGCTAAAACAAGAAATGCCTCAATCATATCAAATCATGCATATTCACCTCAATTGCACAACACATAATCAAGCTAAATATTATAGTATCAACAAAACATGGACAAATCACACATGAAAAATAGGTATGGTACATGGTGGTCCATCCTTAACATTAAGCCTAAAACTCACATGGTTCAAATTTATTTCACAAAAGATTTAATCAAGAAATTCTCAAGTCAACTAAATCATCAAATCTTAAAAGCAATCCACTCATATCAACATGACTCATTTTTTTTTCTTGAATTCATGATGATTCCAGTTACTGATTCAAACTCTCAAATCCAATGCAAATATTTATTAAAAAAACAAAATAGGGAACAAAATTAATTATTTCCCCACACCCCCTTACTTAAACTATGCATTGTCCTCAATGTATGCTTTATATATATATAATGCAAAGAAAAAGTATGACGGTACTTACCTCTTTCATGGTGGAAGGAAGGTTAGTAGGACTTCATTGGAAAAGTTATCCTGGATAGGAATGTTATCTTTTCCCTTTTTACTCCTACTAAGATGGTCAACTGCTAAATTATGTGCCCTAGAATAGGAGTCAACTTGTCCTTCTCATTCTTGACCATTGTGATTCCATTTTTCTTAGGAACCACATGTATAGGGCCCACCCAATTGCTATCAGAATTTGAATATATAAGCCCAATTTTTAGCAAGTTGGTATCCTCTTTCTTTACAACCTCCATTAGTTGAGGATTCAGTCTTCCTTGAGGTTGTCTCACTGGTTTATCATCCTCCTCCAAAAGTTTCTATGCATGCAAAAAGAAGGGCTAATACTAGGAATATCTGCTAAAGTCCAGCCTATTGCTTTCTTGTGGTCTCTGATAACCTATAATAGTTGTTTTTCTTGCTCATCAGTAAGCAATGCAGATATAATAACAAGGAGTTTCTCATCCCTCTCAAAATATTTCAAATGGGATGGTAAAGGTTTCAATTCCAAAACGGGTGGCTATACCACAGATGGCAACATTTTACTACCTAAGGTAATCTTAGTCACCTCAACATCACACTCGGACGCCATAGAGGTGTCATCTATTAATATGGCGTCTTCAATATCACCTGCTTTACAGTTCCTTTTTCGTTCAAAATTAGGCACGACATTTTTGAAAAAGAAAAATTGTTTACAACATCACTTGATAAGTCAATACAAAACAAAGAATGATCTTTCATCGGGTGCTTCCCAGCTTCCAACACGTTGAACCACACCTTCTCATCTCCTATCTCCATTGTCAATGATCCTGCATGCACAACTATCTTGGTTCGTGCTTTCATCATGAAAGGTCTTCCCAAGATAATAATTGTTGAACTGATTCCTTCATCAACGTTCTTGTCCAAGATATAGAAATCTGTAAGAAAAATTAACTTGTCTACTCGGACAAGGACGTCCTCAAGCACACCTACAGGGTTAACTATGCCACGGTTGGCTAGTTGAATGACCACACCAGTAGTCTTAAGAGGTCCCAAAGATAGAGAAGAAAACACTCATAAAGGCATTACATTTATGGAAGCCCCTAAATCTAGCATGACATTATCAAACTTTGAATTTCCAATAACACATGGAACAGAAAACATACCTGGATCCTTGCATTTTCACGATATTTCAATATGCTTCTTAATGACGCTTGACACATTTCTTCCCAAATTCACAACCTCATTATCCCTAAAAATCCTTCTATTTGTGCAAATTTCTTTCAAAAACTTGGCGTATTTAGGGATTTGTGGAACAGTATCTAGCAAGGGAATATGTATCTCCACCTTTTTGAAAGTATTTAAGATATCTTGGTCTAATTCCTCCATTTTTTTTTGTTTCTTGGCTTCAACCGATTTGGATATGGAGGAGGTGGAGAATAAGATGAAGAAGAATTTTTAGAAGAAGAGTTAGAGGATACTAACCTGGATTTATCAGTGGTAGTCTCAGGTGATGATTCACTTGGTCCTCTATTCTCATCAATTTGCGCTCCTTCTTTCTCCTTATCTTCATCCTCTTGGGCTCCTTCAGAGCCTTCTACTTGCTTACCCGTTTTCAAAGTACTAGCACTTACATTTTGCGGGTTGATCAATGTTTGTGCAGGTAGTTTATTTGACTCCTTAGCCTCTAATTTTTCCACCCTCTTGGTCAACTCTACAATTGATTTCTTGATATCTAAATTTTGCTCAATTATTGTCTTCATGAAGTCTTGCATTGACATTTTAGGTTGAGGTTGCTGCCTTTGTTGAGGTAGAACATAAGGTTGTCTGTTCTGCTGAAACCTATTGAAGGATGAATCATGTAATTCTGGTATGGTCTATTTCCTCCAAACATGTTTGCAGCAAAAGCTTGAGATGGGTTTTCAATAGTAGTTTCCACCAAGCTAGGACATCTATTAGTATAATAGTCAGTTGAAAGGCAATTTCCACACTTCTTAGCAATTTGTGGAGTTGAGGTTTTAAACAAACTTGCAATCTCGTCGAGTTTGCTTTCTAGCTTATTCAATCTTTCATCATTAACTACACCATTATCAATTTCAGGCACTCCCTTCAACAAAGTCACTGAATTTTCTGTTGTTCCATACTATTGATTGTCTATTGCCTTCTGTTCTATTAGATCTATACCATCTTCTGGTGACCTGTCTAAGAAAGATCATCCGCTTGCAGCATCTGCCCATGACCTATCAATAGGACTTAAGCATTCATATAAGCTTAGAATAAAATCTTCCATTTGGATTTGACGATATGAATCTTTCCCAATACTCACTAAGATTCTCTCCATCTCTTTGTCTTATATCTTGTATTTTTCTACGAATGGCAGATAATATGGATGCTGGAAAATACTTTTCAAGAAAGAGTCTTTCAATAGTTTCCCAATTGGTAATCCTTGTAGAGAGATAATACCACCAATCTTGAGCTGCTCCTTGAAGAGTAAAAGGAAAAGCTCTCATTTTAAGGCTCTTTATTGTGATCCTGGGAGATCTAAAGTTTTCACACATGTGGATTTGTCTCAAGTGCTTGTGTGGATTCTCCCTTGATAACCCATTGAACTTTGGTAAGGCATTTAATAGGTCAGGTCTCAATTCTCACTCCTCATTAGGGTATTCAATGTTACTTAGGATAGCTGTATTGTGGGAGGTGGCTAACTGTTTGATGGTTCTTTGTGCCATATTGTTTGGGTTAGGATCAGGTAAAAGATTGGATGGTATGTTTGTAACTGGAGATAATGAAGGTTCTATGGCTTCAGATGTAGGAAGTGTTCCTTCAATAGAACACCCAAATTTCAAACTTCTCCGCAGCTTACGCAAATTCCTTTCAACTTCTGGGTTAATTGGATAAAGTTCTCCTAGGTTATCTCTGGTCATGCACTACGCAATCTGCTTGAAGTTGTTTCTCGATTCTTGACTTCTCTTTTTCTTTTGTTCTTGCTTTAGATAAAGATTTTAAATAAGATATAAGAGAGACTTTGTTTGGATCCACTCCCACGAAAGAGAGGTGCGTCATAATGGAAAACTTAAGTACCAAGTCTTTCCTAGCCAGAGTGTATTCAAACTAGCTTCAAGTATTTCTCAATAGAAATTCTTAATTAAAACAAGCACAAAGATTTTTACTAAAATAAGAATGACTAAAGACTACAAAATAACTCAAACTAAATTAAATATATGAGTGTAAAATTTAAAAAAAAACAAATAAAGATAAAAATAAAGGTAAAAATAAAAATAAAAAATAAGAATCAAAATATTTAAAATACTAACCGTATTCCCCGGCAACGGCGCCAAATTTGATACGCTGTCGTTGAAGCTATCAAATTAATACTACTTTTCAAGGAAACTTCAATATTGCTAAGTAGTATTAAAAAAACTAGATAGGGTTAAAGTAAACCCTGAGTCGTCTCCTAACGAATTCGGAATTGCCTTTTAATATTTGAATCTTATGAATGCAATGCAATGTTCAAGAATAAAAATGATATTTGGAGAATGTTTAAAGAACAAATAAGAAACTTAAAAACAATTATAATGAAATAGGCTAATTCCACTGCTTTTCCAAGATAGATTCATCATCGGTTATTCATAAACCATGATTTGAAACTTGAACAATAATCAATTGAACAATAATTTGTGAATAACCGATGATGAATCTGTCTTGGAAAAGCAGTTGAGTTAGCCTATTTCATTATAATCATTTTTAAGTTTCTTATATTTTCTTTAAACATTCTCCAAATATCATTTTTATTCTTGAACATTGCATTGCATTCATAAGATTCAAATATTAAAAGGCAATTTCGTATTCGTTAGGAGACGACTCAGGGTTACTTTAACCCTATCTACTTTCTTGAATGCCACTTGGCAATACTAAAGTTTCCTTGAAAAGTAGTATTAATTTGATAGCCTCAAACAGATTGCACAATTGCTCCAAAATCCACTAGAAACAACACTAAACAAATCTAAGAAATTTTCACCAGTTTCAGGACATTGCACCAGATTTTGTAATCCAAGTTTCTGGAATGAACAGTTTAGAGGCCAAAAATAGGGAATTCAAATGGAATAACACAGTTTAGAAAACAAGAAAAATCGATATCACAGTTCACAATTCATTCCAGATGCAAACTGTTTGATAATTTCCAAAGTCTTTGATGAAATGCCCAAAGAACTTCAAATTTTGTGTTTTTGACTTTCAGGGCTTGTAAACTGGATTGCACGGTTCTTTAAGCTTTTTAACACTTGATGTTATTGATAACGGCTGAAAATACTATTATTTGTGATGTAATTTTAATACCAAATGCACCTTTTTCTACTTAGAAACTTGCCTTGAATCATGTTTTTCTATTAACTTGTGTGAATAAGAGAGTTGAGACTGAATTTGATGATTTTATGACTAATTCCCCTTGTTTTGCAAGGAAATGAGATAATATGGAAAGCAGAGATGAAGTGCTAAGGAGATGGAGATTAGAAAGGCTTGGAAAAGCACTAGAAGGGAGGAATGCTCGAGGCTTGGTCGCCCTTTTTGGAGGCTCAAGCGCAGAAAAGTGTCGTGCACCACCCGAGCGCCCCTTTTTAGGCGCTTGAGCGCCAAAAGCATGTAGCTTGGGTGCCATCTTTGAGGCTTGAGCGTTGAAGAGTACCGCTAACCTCCCAAGTGCCCCTTTTGAGGCACTTGAGCGCCGAAAGCACGAAGCTTAGGCGTAGAAGAGTGTCGCTCACTACCTGAGCGCCCATTTTTTGGTGCTTAAGCTCCAGAAGCATGAAGCTTGGGCGACCTTTGTGATACTTGAGCGTAGGAAACCAAAATTTGATACAACTGTCGTGGCTGATCAAATTTGATGTGCAATTAAAATGCAGTACAGTGCTAGGAAGTGACTCCTAGGTCGTCTCACAAGGACTAATGTGGTTCAGCTTCAGGTCAACACGTAGGGGGGGTATTGAAAATTGTTTTTGGTTGCGGATGAAATTAAAAAGCATTGAAATAAAATTCAAAACAGTAAAACGAAATTAAAACAGTGAAAACGAAATTGGTACAGTAAAAATGAAATTACAGCAACATGAAACAGTAAAAACAGATCTGGAACAAAAAACAAAAATACAAAAAACAAAAATACAGAAAACGAAAATACAGTAAACAGTAAAAATAGAAAATAGTAAAATTCAAATATGGAAACAGAATTAAAATTACATCAGCAAAATACAACAAACAAAAATACAGAAAATCATTTCAACATATGCTATAAAATATTTTAAGGCAAAGGAATTGAAAGAAAATAAAACTTCTCTACCATTAACTGTGACCAATTCATCTACCAAAAGAAATTGAAAATTGCAAATGCTTTAAAGAAAAGGAGTGTAATGCTTTAAATTGAAAATTGCAAATTCATCTACAGTTTGCTTCCTTCTTTCTCAATCCATGCTGGAATGTAATCCTCTGTCTATTCTCTCTGAGAAGAAAAGGAAAATCTGAATGATGCAAAAACTCCAAAAAGAAGGAGTTAAGAGTTTTTCAATCCAAGTTGTGTGTTGTCTCCTTGTGACCATAGAGTAGCGGCTGGTCTCCCCTAGCAACTAGCTTATTTTCATTTTCTTCAAATCAATCCCCTCTTTTCTGCTCCCTGCTCCCTGCTTCCTGTTGTGTGCTTGGACGTTACCTAGGCATGGAATTTTTAAGCCAGCTGGACGCACTGCTGCCACATATGTTGTGCATGGATGTAGCACTTCTTAGGTTGACGTGGTGTTTATTGTTGTTGTGTGCACCCAAAATTCAATCTGTGCATCTCCCTTACAATTTTCAATTGGAAATTAATAATTGTCGGCTTCTTTCCCTGTGCAAAATAAATTTCATTTTTGTGTCTCTTTTAGTTTAAAATGTAATTGATGAGAAATTTATCTTTCAGTCCTAAAATTATCCAACAATTTCCCTGCACTCAATAATGTAAATAATTAGTCTCAAACAATTCAAATTAATTAAAATAAGAATTTCTGGTCGAATTAAGCACAATTCAGAAAAATGGATATTTAAGCACAATTCCCTGATTAATTTTAGTACAATAGACTAGGTGAAGTGAAGAAAATAATGACTCATCAGAGGTTCATTACAATTCAGGTTCTTATTGAATTACAATTCACATTTAATTACTAGGAAATCTAGGAATTGCATGAACTGGTGATTAAGGACAAGGTTATTCGCCGAGGGATCGGGTTTAGGTGATTTAGTGAGTTACGTTAACATTAATGCATAAAGAAGAATTCTTACATAGATGAGAGGGAACTTGGCGAAATCTAACCCCAACAACATACTCATCTCATATTAAACAACATTCGTTCCTTTCTTTGCTATTCTGCTATTGATCAAACTTCATTCATATTTAATTTTTTTGTCTTTGCATTTGAAACCAATCATCTCATTTTCTCTAAGTCTTAATTAATCAAGTTATCACACAACCGTCTAGTGCCGAGAGTCCTTTGGAATACCATACTTGGTCTTACCATTTTATATTACTTGTGCGATTTGGTACACTTGCCAATCCATCAACAAGTTTTTGGCGCCGTTGTCGGGGACTCATGGTTTAAATTATTCTATTAGTGTGATTCTTCATTAACTTTGATTTTATTTTTATTTTGAAGTTTATTTTTATTTTTTTTCTTATTTTTAATTTGTGTTTTGTGTCGTTTGTTTTTGTTTTTGTGGTAACAACATTTTCTAGGGTTTTGTGTCTATTTTGCAGGATGCAATTCGGATAAGCTGATTTCCACCATGAGTGGAGACCTCACTCAAACATGCGATTAGATCAAGTTGTACAAGCTACCATTCAACAACAATGGCAGCAACAACCCTCTTTGTCATAAAGAATGCTAAGATGGATGACACCATTTACCAGTTAATGCAGGTGTCGGATTCTCATCATAAACGCAATCAAGCAGCATTTAGAAGGATAGAGAAGCAACTTTGTCACATAATTCAGAAGCTGAATGATCTTGGGAGTAACATGAAAGTTAACTCCAGAGAGGAATGCAAAGTTTTTGTTACTAGAAGTGGCAAAGTTTTAGATGAGAGAAAAATAGAGAGAAAAGAAAAAAAAAGGTTGAGTGAAAAAGAAAAGGATGAAAATGATAAAGAAAAAGAAGAGAGTAAGAGAAAAGAAAAAGAAAGAGAAGATAAGTAAAAAAGAGAGGAAGAGGATGAGAGAAAAAAGAAAGAATCATATGAAAAACCCCTTCCTTACCCAAACAATTATTCTAGGAAGGAAAAAGAAAAACAGTTTGAGCGCTCCATGGAGATCTTCAAGAAATTCGAGATTAATATACCCTTCTCCGAGGCTCTGCAACAAATGTCTTCATTTACTAAATTTCTGAAGGAGCTCCTCACTAAGAAAAGGAAGTACATGGAAGAGGAAACCACTGAAGTTCAAGGAAACTACAGTGCTATCATACAAAAGCTTCTACCTCCCAAGTTGAAAGATCCAGGAAGCTTCACCATTCCTTGCACTATAGGGAATATCTCTGTTGGAAAGGCACTTATTGATTTGGGAGCTAGTATTAATCTCATGGTGCTCTCCATGTTTGAAAAGATGGAAGGGTTGGAACTCAAACCTACTCGGATGACTCTTCAACTAGCAGATAGATCTCTGAAATATCCTTATGGGGTAGCTGAAGATGTGGTTGTAAAGGTAGACAAATTTCTATTTCCTGTGGACTTTGTTATCATGGAGATGGAAGAGGATGTGAATGTACCTCTTATTCTTGGGAGACCTTTTATGAAGACAGCAAGAGTTTTGATTGATGTGGAAAACGACAAGCTGAAAGTGAGAGTGCAAGATGAAGAAGTAAATTTTGATGTTTTTGAAGCCATGTCTCACCTAAAGGATGACAAGGAGTGTTTCCATCTTGACACTATTGACAAAATATGTATGGAGGAGATGCTAGTTGACATATGTGAAGAATTGAATGAAAAAGAAGAGGAACTGATTGATGAGTGCTTGGCTGACTTGGAAGAATTGAAAGAACTTCCTTTACATTTGATGGAAGAGATCAACACAGTAGAAAAAGTCAAAGAAAGTAAATTGGAGTTGAAGATATTAACACCACATTTGAAGTGTGTGTTCTTAGAAGAAGGTGGAAATAAACCAGTTATCATCAGATCTCCAAAGAAGAAGAAAAGTTGGTAGAAACACTAAAATCCAACAAAGGAGCTATTGGATAGTCAATCTCAGATCTCCAAGGCATAAGTCCAACATATTAAATGCACAAAATATTCATGGAATATGATTACAAACAAGTTGCCCAACCACAAAGGAGATTGAATCTAGTGATGAAGGAGGAGGTGAGGAAAGAAGTGCTAAAGTTACTTGAAGCTGGCATTATTTATCCTATTTTTGATAGTGCATGGGTAAGCCTAGTACAGGTGGTACCAAAGAAAGGTGGGATGATAGTTATTTATAATGAAAAAAATGAGCTCAAACCTATAAGGACTGTTACAGGATGGAGAATGTGTATTGACTATAGGAAGTTGAACAATGCGACTAGGAAGGATTACTTTCCCCTTCCTTTCATGGATCAGATGCTGAAAAGATTGGTGGTCAGGCTTTTTATTGCTTTCTAGATGGATATTCCAGATCCAATCAAATTGTGGTGGATCCAAAGGACCAAGAGAAGACGACTTTCACTTGCCCATTTGGAGTTTTTGCTTACAGAAAAATGTCGTTTGGGTTATGTAATGCTTCAGCACCTTTTCAGAGGTGTATGCAGGCCATCTTCACAGATTTAATAGAAAAATGCATTGAGGTCTTTATGGATGACTTTTCAGTATTTGGTTGTTCCTTTCATGAGTGTTTATCTAACCTGGATGTTGTACTTAAAAGATGCACCCAGTCCAATCTTGTTCTCAATTGGGAAAAATGTAACTTTATGGTAACGGAAGGTATTATTTTGGGTCATAAAATTTCTTCCAGGGGAATTCAGGTTGATAGAGCCAAAGTGGAAGTCATTGAAAAACTTCCACCACCAACCAATGTGAAGGGAATTAAAAGCTTTTTGGGTCATGCTGGTTTTTACAAAAGATTCATCAAAGACTTTTCAAAGATTGCCAAACCACTAAGCAACCCCCTTGTTAAGGATGTACCATTTGTGTGGATGATGAGTGCCTTAAGGCGTTTGATGTTTTGAAGAAAAAATTGATTTCTGCTCCAGTAATTGTAGCTCCTGATTGGAACCAAGATTTTGAGTTGATGTGTGATGCCAGCAATTATGCTATAGGAGATGTTCTTGGCCAAAGAAGAGAGAAGGTATTTCACACTATTTATTATGCAAGCAAGGTCTTGAATGAAGCCCAGTTGAATTATGCCACCACAAAAAAAGAATTTCTTGCTATTGTGTATGCCTTGGAGAAATTTAGACCTTATCTCATTGGGTCTAAAGTGATCATCTACACAGATCATGCAGCTATAAAGTATTTGCTAACCAAGTTGGATTCTAAGCCACGATTGATTAGATGGGTGCTTTTGCTACAAGAATTTGTGTAGAAATTTGTGACAAGAAGGGAAGTGAAAATTTAATTGTTGATCACTTATCGCGTTTGGTTAATAGTGAAGTTACAAGCAAGGAAGCAGAAATCTGGGAATCTTTCTCAAATGAAACACTCATCTATATCCAACAAAGGCCATGGTTTACTGATATGGATAATTTCAAAGCTATAGGAGTAATCCCATAAGATCTCAATTGGCAACAAAGGAAAAGAATTTTACATGATGCCAAAACATTTATTTGGGATGATCCTTACTTGTCCAAAATTGGAGCAGATAACCTTTTGAGGCATTGTGTAACTAAGGAAGAAGTGGAAGGAATTTTATGGCACTATCATGACTCACCTTATGGAGGGCATTTTAGTGGAGAGAGAACAGCTACAAAATGGCTCCACTTAGGATTTTATTGGCCTACTCTGTTTAAAGATGCTCATAATCATGCCAGAAACTGTGATAAGTGTCAAAGGACAGGTAATACAAGACGTCACGAGATGCCACTACAAGGCATATTAGAAGTTGAAGTTTTTGATTGTTGTGGCATAGATTCTGTTGGACCTTTTCCACCATCTTTCAATAATGAATACATACTGGTGACATGGGATTATGTGAGTAAATGGGTGGAAGCCCTGGGTTGTCCCAAGAATGATTCTAGAACTGTTATTAAATTTCTGAAAAAGCAAATTTTCTCCCAATTTATAACGCCCAGAGTACTCATTAGTGATGGAGGATCTCATTTTTGCAATTTTCAGCTTGCAAGGGTACTCAAACGCTATGGTGTGAGACACAAGGTAGGTACACCTTATCATCCACAGACAAACGGGCAAGGTGAGGTTTCCAATAGGAAGATAAGAAGGATTCTAGAAAAGACAGTTGCTTCATCAAGAAAGGATTGGTCTCAAAGGTTAGATGATGCTCTTTGGGCATATAGAATTGCAATGAAGACAACTATTATATTATCTCCTTTCCAAATGGTCTATGGAAAGGCATGTCACCTTCCGGTGAAGATGGAAAATCAACCTTTGTGGGCCTTAAAATTCTTGAATTTTGATCCTTGTGACACTGCAGAAAAGAGGAGAAGGAAAATTATTGAGCTTGAGGACATGCGGCTGCATGCCTATGATTCTTCAAAGAACTACAAAGAAAAGGTGAAATTTTATCATGACAGGAAGCTGGTAAAGAAAGTCTTTAATCTAGGACAATAGGTGCTGCTGTTCAATTCACGACTAAAAATTGTCCCTGGAAAGTTGAAGTCCAAGTGGTCTAGTCCATTTATGATCAAGAATGTCCTTCCACATGGAGCAATTGAGTTGACAGATCCAGCCTCTGAAGACCTACAAAGAAGTTGGGTCGTCAATGGACAACGTCTCAAGCATTATTTGGGTGGTGAGGTACAACGCCTTTCCACAGTCATGGAGTTGGTTGATCCAGATTGAGTTTAATGGTGTCAAGCTAGCGACGTTAAAGAAGCACTTACTAGGAGGCAACCCAGCCTTCTAAACCTTTCCTTTTAATCAATTGTGTGTTATTGTACTGTGCTTGAATGAACTACACTGCTTTGGTTCAACTATGCTTGTTTTGTGATGAGTATTGCTTTGTGATATTCTAGTGTATTGATTGATGTTGAGATCATGTATGATGTGCTTATATACAGGTGATAACTCACAGTGTATGAAACAGGTGCTTGAGGTAAAGTTTGATTGAGATACTAAGTAGGGTGTTTTTCTGAATTTTGGGACTTGTGAGTTTACATTTGTGAGTTTTGTGCTTCAAAGTTTTTGTGAATAATTACTATTGCTTTGGAAGCATGAATGATTTTGCCCAAATTTTCTATGATTGAGCTACTCGCTTGCAGGTTTCATATGATCAAGGCCATTTTTGTTATCCCTTATTCCTTTAGCCTCCACATGATTTTTGTCCACCAAAGAGAAAACAATTTATTTAACCTTTGAACCTTGAGCCTTATGCATGTGTTGAAAACCCTTTGTCAAAATCTTTGCCTTGAGTTAAGTGGAGAACATTTGTGAGGTATTGAGAAAGGTTCAAGTTTTGGGTTGCTGGAAAGATTGAGAAAGGAAAAGAAAAAAGCGTTGAGCTAAGCAGTGAATGAATGAAAAGCAAAAGAAAAAGAAAAAGAAAGATAAAAAGAAGAGAAAAGCTCAATGCAAGGAAAAGTTGGGAATGATGAAATCATAAATGTCTCTCTTAACTCAAGGATTTTGCTGACCAGAAAAACCAATTTCCTTCTTATCCCAGCCAAGTTACAAGCAATGAAAAGCCCTTTTGATGAAAACTTGCTTGTGAGTATGTTTGATTGTGGTTAAATGAAAGGCAAAGTTAACTTGCTTGACTGATATCTTTATGCTGAGCTGATAAAAGTGATCTCTTGTCCTAGAAGAAAAAGTTTTTGAAAAAATGTTGAGTCATTGTAGTGATTGTTCTGAAAAGCTAAGTTACAATCTGTTTTGCTTGAGGACAAGCAAAGTTCTAAGTTTGGGGTTGTGATAACGGTTGAAAATACTGTTATTTGTGATGTAATTGTGATACCAAATGTACCCTTTTCTGCTTAGAAACTTGCTTGGAATCATGTTTTTCTGTTAAGTTGTCTGAATAAGAGACTTGAGATTCAATTTGATGATTTTATGACTAATTCCCCTTGTTTTGCCAGGAAATCAGATAATATGGAAAGACGAGATGAAGTGCGAAGGAGATGGAGCTTAGAAAAGCTTAGAAAAGCACCAGAAGGGAGCAATGCTCAAGGCTTGGGCATCGTTTTTGGAGGCTCAAGCGTAGAAGAGTGTCGTGCACCGCCCGGGCGCCCTTTTTTGGGCGCTTGAGCGCCAAACGCATGACGCTTGGGTGTAGAAGAGTATCGCTCACTGCCCGGGCACCCCTTTTGGGGCGCTTGAGCGCTGGAAGCACGAAGCTTGGGCGTCATCTGTACGGCTTAAGCATAGAAGAGTGTCGCTCACCGCCCGGGCGTCCCTTTTTGGTTTCTTGAGCGCCAGAAGCACGAAGCTTGGGCGACCTTTGTGAGGCTTGAGCGCAGGAAACTAACGCCCACCGTTCGACCGCCCTAAGTAGAGCGCTTGAGCACTAGTGACACGGGCCTGGGCGTTGTTTTTGTTTTGTCTTTGCTCTATTTAAAGGACCCAGGCGTCCTAGGTTTGGTATCTCTGGCTGGAGCAACACAACAACATACTCTTTCACTCTCTCAAGGCGGATTTGGATATAGGAGCTTCCATCCTCTACTTTTAGGGTTTTGCTATCTCATGCTCTTCCATTATTCATCTAGTTTGACCATGTCTATGGTGAACTAAACTCTATTTGTTGTTGGGGGATGATGTAACCTTGTGAACTCTCATGTATTTGACTTGATTCTTAATAAGATATGCTTTTTCATTAATTGTTAGAGTAATTCATCTATGCTTATTACATGCTTTGTTTAACTCATTCATAATGTGATCTATGAATTGCATGAGTGCCGGGAGGTTCCTTATATTTCAGGCTCTTATTGAATTACTCCCCATAATAATATTTCTAAAGGATAAGGGTATGAGTCTTGGTCGTCTTAAGGCTCTTGATCTTCACATTTAATTACTAGGAATGCTATGAATTGCATGAACTTGTGATTAAGAACAAACTTATTCACTTAGGGATCGGGTTTAGGTGATTTAATGAGTGACGTTAACATTAATGCATAAAGAAGAATTCTTACATACATGAGAGGGAACTTGGCGAAATCTAACCCCAACAACATACTTATCACATATTAAACAACATTCGTTCATCTCTGTGTTATTCTGCTATTGATCAAACTGTATTCATATTTAATTTTTTGTTTCTGCATTTGAAACCAATGATCTCGTTTTCTTTAAGTCTTAATTAATCAAGTTATCACACAACTGTTTAGTGTCGAAAGTCCTTTGGGATACGATGCTTGGTCTTACCATTTTATATTACTTGTGTAATTTGGTACACTTGCCAATCTATCAACAAGTTTTTGGCGTCGTTGTCGGGGACTCACGGTTTAAACTATTCTATTTGTGTGATTCTTGATTAACTTTGACTTGAATTTTTTTAATTTTATTTTCAATGTTGTCTTATTTTTAATTTGTGTTTTGTGTCGTTTGTTTTTGTTTTTGTGCTTACAATAATTTCTAGGGTTTTGTGTTTTGTTTATGCAGGATATAGTTAGAACAGGGAGCAACAAAGGTTCTTAACCTCTTCTTGAAGGATTTGAGACTAGTAGAAGGCCGCTAAGAAAGAGATTATATAGATTACCTTATCTAGAGAGAATTTCGCCGGCCTTACAATATGATCAAGAAAGCATGGACAACAATAATGGAAGACGTACTTTGGAAGATTATGCAACTGTTGTTGGCCCTTACCATTTTAACAGCATTGCAAAGCCAATGGTGAACGCCACAAGCATGGAGATGAATCTTGCGTTGATCCATCTACTCATGGTTTTGATGAAGCAACAATAATCATTCTTTTCCTTGGAGGTCGTGGTTCACAAACCAAATTGATGTTGGATGCCTCGGCTAGAGGTAATATCAAGGGCAAGACTCCAGCGGAAGCTTATAAATTAATTGACAACATGGCTACCAATGACAATGAGATGCACAATGAAAGAAGAACTCCATCACAACCTAAGGGAGTTTTACAGCCACAGTCTTATGATGCCTTGCTTGCTCAAAATAAAATTATTACTCAACAACTAGAAGTCTTGACAAAGAAGCTTTCTCAACCACCAAAGGAGCATCAGAATGTCTTATAGGTTCAACAACAACTTTGTGAACTATGTGATGGTGACCATATTAATGGTCAATGTGATATGCTTGAGAATCTAAATGGTCCCAACAATTACAATCAAGGGTGGAAATCTCATCTTAGCATGGGACAAAGTCAGTTTGGGCAAATTGGTGGACAATACAAAAGACCACCACAATAACAACAACAATAGTGGAAACAACAACCCTCTCTATCTGACAGAACTACAAAGCTTGAGGAGACTCTCTAACAATTCATGCAGGCAACTCTTTCCACTCAGAAAAGCACTGAAGCTGCTATAGGGAACTTGGAGATGCAGGTTGGTCAAATGGCCAAGAAGTTGGAAGAGATGCCTATCAAAAGTTTTGGGGCTAATACTGAAGTTAACCCCAAAGAAGAATTGATGACTTTCCACCCATACAAATTTGATGTGCAATTAAAATGCAGTATAATACTAGGAAGTGAATCCTAGGTCGTCTCTCAAGGACCAAATGTGGTTCAAGACTTAGGTCAAATACGTAGTGAGGGGGGTTGAAAGTGTTTTTTAATGCAATTTAACTTGAACTTAAAGCACAAAATTAAACATAACTAAACAGAACTGAAAGCATGAAGATAAATGTGGAAAACAGTAAAGACCGAACGGTCTCTAAAGGAAATGGAAATGCAGGCAACAAAAGCTAAAAATCGAACGGTAAAAGCTCAATGAACAGTAAAGGCAATAACCGAACGGTTCTACATGGAGATCAAGCAGTGTGAATGTAGAACTAGTTCATGGAAATGAAAATCAACACTTAAAATAAGTCGAACAGTGTTAAGGTTTACCGAACAGTGTTAAGGTTTACCGAACAGTATTAAACAGTAAAATAGAAACGAGTTAAAATGTAAGAAAGCCGAATGAAATAAAAGCAAGACCAAATGGAAATTAAAACTGGACAACAATTGGATGCAGAACAAGGCCGAATGGTCTCTAATAATGAAGCATGTTAGAGACCGAACGGTGTAAATATAAAACCGAACGGTCGAAAGCAATTGCAGAAACAGTAAAACGCATAGAATCTAAACTCAACAGAATCAAAACTCAACTCAACTTAAAACAAAAACAATAGCAGAGGTAACAACCAGAAGACTAAAAATCATTGAGAACATTAAACAGTAACTTAAAGGGAGGGCTAGAACGAAAATTGCAAAGCAAGAACGGAGAATGAAAACCACAAGCGCAAAATGTACTAGAAATCAACATGTTAATGCAAAACATTAACTCCACTCAATGGAGAATGAAGATGAACAGTAAAAACGCAGCAGCAGCGAAGAAGGAACTGAAATGAAAAGTAAAATGACACAGTGAAGAAGACAATGAACAGTAGAATAAAACTGAAAAGTGAATGCAACAATGATTTCAACTCTTAAATTGTATTGTAAACAAGATTCATTACATGGAAATGCAAAAGAAATAAAACCTAAACCTCCCCAAAGGGGGAGGAGGAAGAAGAAGATGCTTCCCAAGAACAGAAAACTCAGTGGCGGTTGGGAGAGACCAAAAATGCCCTACTAATGGGCTTGTCCTACAAAATAACCTACAATTGAGCCCGAGGTCCTAAGGTTTGACCCAATGACATTCTAAAACAAAATTAAACTCTAATACTGACGTGGCCACCCTCTTGAAGTCCCGGAATGTGCTTCCAACACTACTCTTGAGTTCCTCTTGTCACTTCATCTTACCGTTCGGACATTAAGGCCTCAGACCGCTCGGTCATTCAGCAATGCTATGTAGGCTCGTTCTGTGACCGCTCGGTTCAGTGAACACATGCACTACAACTTTGTCGTTCGGTTCAACAGTTGAGCTCGGCTTCCACGGACCATTTGGTCATGCACTCTTGCACCGTTCAACATGGGTGTTTAACAAACGGTGCGATGCTCGACCATTTAGTTCATCATTCACCATTCGGTTTTCTAGCCTTTTCAGATCGTTCGGTTCAAGCACAGACTGCTCAGTCAAGCAATGACCGTTCGGTGCACACTATGTTAGACCATTTGGTTAATACTTGTTTGGCCGTTCGGTTCTATGCAAGAGGTGCAAACCCTCTTTTTCTTACTTTTCAAACAGTGATTGTCTTGCACATAATGATTGAAATAATTAAGCCCAAATAATTCAAATTAACTAAAATAAAAATTAGCCTTGAAATTAAGTCCAAATAGTGAAAATGAGATAAAAATGGAGAATTAAACACACTTCTCTAACAAAATATGGTGCGAAAAGCTAAGTGTATAATGAAGAATGGTGACTCATCAAAATAGACCACACTTAGTCTTTTGCACTCCTGGGCAAAATCAAGACGCAGAACAAGAAACCATTCTAAACACATCAAGAGTGTGACACAACCTTTAGGAAACAAAAAGAAAAAGACACCAAAGATGCAAAGCAAATTTACACAATCCTCAATGATCCTGGAAGAAGAAAAGGAATAAACAACATCCTTCACATAGATAATCAGAAAATGCTGATACTCATAGTAGTCATCCAAGCAATTCCAAAACATGGTAACATAATCAATTAGCTCAAGAGGTGAATCAAAAGTAACAAAGCCTCACAGATGCACTATCAATGTTTATCTCAAGTGTCTAGGGTAAACAATGTCAACTCAATGCACTCAGGAAAGCAAACACAAACAGACTCTACCAGCCTCTAATATCAACACTAAAAAACATATGAATGTTCAAATCAAAAGGTTTTTTCATGGTTGTAATGGGGCTAAGGACAAGGGAGGATAAAATATGGATAATTAGCTACAACCCAAGAAGAATAGAGGAGATATAGGGAACAAGTCAAAATGCAATGAAATCACACCCAAACCTCTACTTCAATCCTCTTCTTGACTCCATTATTCACAAAAAGTTTTTCTCTTTTCAATTTTTTTATATATATTTTTTTCTTTTCCCATCTCGTCTCTTTTCTTTTCTCCCTTTTTAGAACACAATTGTAAGAGACAAGATGCACACATATATACAAAACAACAAAGAAGAGGAACCAACTAGCTAATTCATCTCCCAAGAGTAATATTCTCAGGGATGAGGGTATGAGTCTTGGTCGTCTTAAGCTCTTGATTTTCACTTTTAATTACTAGGAATGCTAGGAATTGCATGAACTGGTGATTAAGGATATACTTATTCGTTGAGGGATCGGGTTTAGGTAATTTAGTGAGTGACGTTAACATTAATGCATAAATAAGAATTCTTACATACATGAAAGGGAACTTGGTGAAATCTAACCCCAACAACATACTCATCTCATATTAAACAACATCCGTTCATCTTTGTGTTACTCTGCTATTGATCAATTTGCATTCATATTTAATTTTCTGTCTTTGCATCTTAAACCAATGATCTTGTTTTATTTAAGTCTTAATTAATCGAGTTATCACACAACTGTCTAGTGCCGAGACTCTTAAGAGATACGATACTTGGTCTTACCATTTTATATTACTTGTGTGATTTGGTACACTTGCCAATCCATCAACAGTATTGACTTTAAAATTGAATTTGTTCATATCTAATTGAAGTCGATTCTGTGATGCATGAAATTGTTTATGTTCTTATTTACTATTACACTAATACTTTTGCATATTCATTGCATACCTGTAATAATTCTTGCATTACAATGATTCTAAAATGCTTGATCTCGAAAAGATCTTGAAAGGTTTTAGAAGAACATTGCTTCTGGATGAACTACTTGAGATACAATTCAAATGGCAAGCAACGAAATCGATTGCAACAGTGGATCAATCGATTACTGTTTAACAGGGGTTAAAAATTCCAAAGTTGGAATTTTGTTATCTTTTCTATATTATGTTGATTTTTCTTTTTCAATATATCTATGTTCTATAATTGATTGAAATTACTTGAGATAATTTTGAGATTGTTGATTGATATTGTATCTCTGCTTCATTGATGTGCTTGCACAATTTCTGTCTTGATACAATACTGTCACATGCTTATACATGCTCTGAAATATTCTATGCATATTGCATTGTGCATTTGGGTTTTGATTATAAAACATGCATAATGAAAAGGGGAGCATTGCATAGGATCTTAGATAATTTCACATGCCTACACTTTAGGGGGAGATTATATCTTTATTATGTGATTATATGTGATAGGGGAGCATCATTGTTTGATTAATATGATTTAGTGATGCATCTTCGAATAACTGTTTGTCAGCATATCATTATCATAAGGCATACCTTTTTTGCTAATGCACAAAGGGGGAGAATGTTGGAATTGCTTTATTATTCATTTGGAGAATGCAAGGCGAATACTCTGATATTCATTTTGAGCTTTGATATACATTTTGTTTGCTCTCATATACTTTGATATGTTATGATATGAAATGATATTATTTCTTATCTGAATAAAAAATGAGAGTATTTCAACATTTGCTCTAATACATTTTGATCATTTGCTCTGATACATTCTGATATGATATGATTTGATTTGTACAACATGGTTATTTATTAATCATGGTTGTGCATCAGAAAAAAAGGGGGAGATTGTTGATAGGGGGAGCAGTGGTTTAGCTAAACCTACAATCTTAGAGCTTCTGGTTTTTTATGACAACATAATTAATAACATATGTGTTGTTATGTGTTGTTTATGTGTTGTTTATGTGTTACATGTTCTATTGCTTACAAGTTATATGTTTTAATCATTGTGTAAATCTGTTTAAAGCATTGAGAACATGATTTTGTTGATACATTGCATTTCACTGTGCTATATAATTGATTTTATTGGTGAATGCATGTCTGATGTTTTATAGAAGGAAAACCACAAGCACTTATGTTGAACTTTTAATTATGTGGCAAAACAATAGTTTGAAGTCGACTTCATTATGGGGTGAGTCGATTAAAACTCGTGGCTTTGCACAAACAATTTTTAAAGTGTGCTGTGAGATTTTCAAAGTGGAACTTTTTCAAAACAATATTTAACTGTGTTATATAGTCGATTACATGCAACCTGCATTCGACTAAGTCTATTATAGTTTTGAAATTCTGTTAATGCTTGAATTAAATGTTACAACGACTATATTTTTAAATATGTTGACCAAGCATTAAATGAGATTCGACTACATTAATTGTACATTCAATTAACGCATTGATTGCTGCTAAGTGCTTTAACTGAATTGTGGTATTCGACTGCATTAGTAGCTAAGTCGATTAAAATGAATCTGAATTGTGAAAAACTATAAATAGATGCGAACTTGAATTCTGTAAAAAAAATTTTGTGAATTCTAACATTTTTATATTCATTACAGATTAGTGATATCTTACAGAACATGGAAAAGCTCCAATTATCAATGAAGAAGACCGTGGTGATCATCTCTTGTGATTTCTAGAAGAACAAGATTGTTGTGCTTTGAAAGAGCTGATCAAATCTGCACATAGGGGTGTTTTATTGAAAGATCAGAGTTGACAATCTACTGAAGATTGGGTTATTTCCCTGTTGTGATTACAGAAAGAAGAGCATGCAGCGTTCTTGACTTTAAGGGGATTTTCAAAGGGTGTAAGCAGTAGAAGAGGGGATTCTTGTTGTTGGTCTTTTTGTTGTATGCCTATATTTAGATTAGAGGGTTAGAGAGGTTTTTTATATTTTTGACGTGGAGGTCTCTATAAAATCCTTGTTGTAAAAACCTTGAGCATTATAGTGCATTTGCTTCCTGTGGTGGAAGGACACTGGATGTAGGCTTGACCGAACCAGTATAAAAACTCAGTGTTTGATCTTTCTATCCCTACTCTGTTACTTTGACAGAAAAACGACACCAAAAACTTGTTTAACCCTCGACAAGTGTGACCGAATCGTATCAAGTAATAAACTCAGTAAGACCATGTAAGGACTCACGGCCTAGTTAGTTATATGATTTCTTGATTATTTAAGACTTGAGAACAAATTGTTATAAGTTTATAATGCAAAAGACAAAAAGTAAACATGTATGCATGTGATGATCAATGGGAAAGAAGAAACAAAACACGTGAATTGAAATATGTGGATGAGTATGTTGTTGGGGCAATGATGACAAATTTATGAACACCGAAAAACAACGCCAAAAACTTGTTTAACCTTTGGCAAGTGTGACCGAATCGTATCAAGTAATAAAATTGGTAAGACCAAGTATCGTTCTCCCAAAGGACTCACGGCCTAGTTAGCTATATGATTTCTTAATTATTTAAGACTTGTGAACAAATTGTCGTAAGTTTCAACTGAAAAAGACAAAAAGTAAACATGTATGCATTTGATGATCAATGGGAAAGAAGAACACAAACACTGAATGAATTATATGGATGAGTATGTTGTTGGGGTAATCAATTTCATCTTATCCACTTTCATATATTTTCGAAATTCATCATTCTTTTCATCAATGTTAATGGCACTCTCTAAATTACCTTAAACCCATTGTCTCGGCGCAGAAAGCCTATCCTTAATTACGAGTTCATACAATTCCTAGCATCCCTAATAATTAATTCTGAAGCACCGAAACTTAAAGGCAACCAACCCTCATATCCCTATGTCTAGGCAATATGCTATTAGGAGAATTTCCCCGGATCTAGATTTCCCCGTATGTGTCCATATCGACAAAATCAATAATCATGACATCGAATGAGTTAAACAATGCATGCTTTGAGCAAAGAGGAAAAACTCTAACTATTAATGAAAGAAAGCATGTATTTCAAATAACATGTTTAAACACAAATTCCATATATGAGAGTTTCAAAAGATTACATTTATTCCCCAACAACAATACAAAGTTTAGTTCACCATATTCATGGTGAAACTAGATGAACAATAATGAAAGAATGGAAGAGATAGAAAAACCCTAGAAAGAGAATAGGAGAGTCGTCACCATCTCCCAATATACCCTCAAGGGGTGAAAAGTGTTTTTCTGCTTCCTCCCAGCCAAAGATACAAACCCTAGGACGTCCTAAAGCTTATATACTATTCTAAAAATTACAGAAAATTTGGCCCAAGTGATGAGTCAATATTTCTCGATTTCACATAGCTTATTGTGCTAGATTTAATAAGGGAATTGTGCTTGAATGTCCAGTATTTTCCCATTTTTTCTAATTATGCTTAATTTGATCAGAAATTCTTATTTTAATTAATTTGAATTATCTAAGCTAATTATTTGCATCATTGATTGCAGGAAAAATTTTGGAGATACATTTTGGGACATCGGAAAGAATGCAAATAATTCAAGACTCTCCACAAAAAGAAGTGTGCAAGAAGAAGGGTATTACGGTGATATCACTCTTTGGGCTTATGAGAAAGGGGTGCTTCATTATTGAAAAGGTGGTGACGTCCAGCAATTTGCTGCCACCACGGCCTGCACAGACGCTATCCAGCATTGGAAGGGGTTACGAAAAGAAGAAAAGCACGTGAATGGGGGTACTCATTTTTCTGGAATTTAAGAGGTGCACACGGAGAGCCTCAACACGTGAAAGAAGTGCTAAATCACTTGGCCTGGTCTAGTAGATTTCTTGCACATGGGTTACATACACATTCCATGGTCCAGCAGCTTGGAGGTGCACACGGAAAAAAAAAGCTGCTGCCACGTTTTAGCAGGTGCTATCACGGTCTTGGCTGGGTGCACACAATAGTTGTCACGGCCTGCACCATTCAATTCTTCATTCATCACGGCCAACTAGAAAAGGGGCAACCCTTGTGCACATGAGCATCCAGCTGGCTTGGGAGGAAGGGGTACTTGGAGTAAGGAGCGTCCTGGGTGATGGGCTTTAGGCAGCAGCAATAAGCAACGTCACACTTCAGCTTCAACAAAAGGTCCAGCAGCGGGACGGAAGACTCACGGTCCAGCAAGCAGAAAAGAGGGCACACGGAGGAGGTTGTTACGGTAGAGCAGTGAGCAGCCGCCACCTATGGGAGATTTATTTTTGCTTAAAGGGATGTAGCCACGGAGATGGGGGGTCACGGCCTGGCAGGGAGAATGAAAGGTGCAACAGCCACCTTGGGAAAAAAATCTTCTTTCCTTTTTAGAAGTGGAGCACCTAGCAGAGGACATGACTAGGGAGAAGGGCTCTCGGTCACAGCTACTGTGTCACGTCCACGAGGGGTAGCTCCATAGTTTTTATCTTTCTTTATAGCATGCTGATGCGGCTGTCGTGGCCCGTCAAATTTGATTGCACAAAATTAATGCAGTATAAACTAGGAAGTGACTCTTAGGTTGTCTCTCAAGGACCAATTGTGGTTCAGTCTCAGGTTAACACGTAGTGGGAGGTTTTGAAATGTTTTTGTGATTAGAAATGAACTAAATTAAAACTTGAAATTAAATACAACCAAACATAATTAAAAAAAATTGAAATAAATTAACAAAGTTGGAAGACCAAATGGTCCTACAAATGACCGAACAATTCTACATTGAGATTGAACAGCTGGAATAAAACTTCAAGCACAAGTGTGTGAATTCTCAAATTAAAATCAATGTGTGCTTGTTGCTGAATTAAAAATCCTAATTTCATCCCTCAATCACCATGCGCATCAATTGCTCTCCCTTCCAGCCGTCCCCTTTCACTCAATGCAATAAAATGAAATGTGCTCTTTATTTCAATAAAAATCAGTGTTGGAAGCAAGTGTGTGGAAGTTATTGAATGCAACTAGTAATTTAAGAAATTAAGAGTACTTGTACCAATTCAAATGGAATAAGGCTTGGAAGAAAACGGGAATAAAGTTTGGAAGAAAAGTGCATTTGCTGAATCCAACACGTAAATAAACTTAAGAACCAAGGAAATGGAATAAAATAAAATAAACAAGGGAGCCAACATTAATGTAATTGAGAATGGATGTGACAATTGCAATGAAAATGTTAGAAGTGGAAGTAGCTTTTTAGAATAAATTAAAAGAAAATTCTTTCAAGCATGACACCTTTGCTAACGTAAAGCCTTTCTCCAAAATGAAATGAAAGATGCTCCAAAATAAAAACGTAACTATTGAAAGCTTTTGTCTTTTTTTAAAATGAAACCAACACTTCACCATCCTATTACAAGAAAGCAAAATCGGTGCTGCACCTACTCTAGAATGAATTCACAGTTCTCTTCATGTTTAAAAAGAAAACAAAGTAAAAAGGTGTAAAAGAGAGATGCTGCTAGACCAAATAACATGTGCATCATCTAAAAGAAAGGCAAATAAACAAAACATGTTCATGGCAAAATGGAAACAAGTGTGTCTTCTAGTAGGACCGTCCCACTCTCTGAAAGCAAAATGAAAGTGTATTTGCTGGAATCAAAATCATATCAAAACTAATTGAATTGAAAGCATCATACACTACTACTACGTGGACCACTTCATTCCGTGAAAGTATGCTCTTTTCCATATTAAAGTCAAGCTTTTTCATCCACAATCCTATAACAGCATGCTACCCAAAAGAAATGCTCAAAAGTAAGAACTCCTCTCAAGGTCACGTTCAAAGCAAAAGTCTCCCCCTGTGAGACCTCGGAAAATTAAATCATAATTATCATGTCTGATCTGTCATTAATGCACTGCTGAGTCACCTGGCTGCTTACATAAATGCACCGTGCCACACACTCGGTCTCATTAAAAACGCACTCACACACTCTGACGCACGCCTGCCATGTGTCAATTTAGAAGCTTCTGAATTCAGTAGTGGGGGTGCAGGTGTCACCAGGAGGACGCACGGTCGTGTGGACGTGGGGCAGACAAAAATGATTTCTGAAAAATCTGCCTCCACTCTCTTTGCATGCACCTTCTCCCTCCCAAACTCAACTCTTCATTTTCCTCCACCTCCTCTCTAGAATCCTTCAACTTCTCTCTACTGTAACTCACCACCCTCTTCTCCGATCACGTTTCAGAACCGTAGGAACCTTCTCTGCAACGTGAGCTTCAATCTGAACCGAACAGATCCAAGTTCTATAACCGGTAAGTCGCTCGACTCTGGACGCTTGTTCGGTGATACATGCAAACTAATATTCAGTTGCATGCAAGGGTTTAAATTAAAGTCTTCTGCGTTTTCTGTTGGTTAGATTTAGTTGGGGAACTTAAGGAAAACGTTGAAGGTAGAAAGCCATAGTTGGAAGAGTCAAAATCACCCTCTTAGGACGTACACTGCTATCCAGGTAAGGGAAGCTTATTAATTTAATTTATACTTGTATGATTATGTGAAAGCATGATATTGATATATGTATATGGGCTGTTTGAGTATGTATGAACGAACACTGATTGTACTGGGTGAATATGATTTCTGTTGGGTGAACTGCATGTTGATTTTGATGCGGATGGTTTGAAAGTTGGATGATTTCTGTATAGTTTGATTTGATGAAATGATGATCTCTATAAAGTATGTGAATTAATGATGGATATGAAATTATAAGATTATGAATCGTATGAGAAATGTTGAGTGAGAATAAGATGAAAAATCTGAATATGATAATTCTTCCCTATGATAAAATACGTTCGTCATCGTACGGTCTTATACCGTTCGGTTTTCCCTGAAAATGACTTAGAATGGAATTCTTTCATTCGGAAAGAATTCTGTCCGTGAACGAGCGTTCTCATTTGAATTACTATGTTTGAGCGCTCGGCTCAGCATAGAGATGTCGTGTACCTTAAATAATATTAAATTATTCCTTTAAACTTTAAAATAAGTAGCGCTCGGTCGTATACCTAGCGTTCGTTCTAAATGGGCTCTCGGTCTTAGACTAAGCGTTCGTCCTAATTAGTGCTCGGTTATCTACCTAGCGTTCGTCCTAAGTAGTGTTCGGTCTTATACCGAACGCTCGTCCTTACTGTTGATTTCTAAATGAGCGTAAACAGCGTTCGTCCAAATTATTAGTAAATGTATATTATCGCGTTCGGTCATTGACTGGTAGTCGATCCCTTTAAACAGATTGTTCTCAGTAAAATTAAATAATTGCCTTGTTGTATCTTTATCCACTTGGATTCGGCCTAGAGTCTTTGTACCTAAATTATTCTGAACAATTATTTTATATCTCTAAGAGTCGGTTCATTCAATTGATTCGGGTAACATTGACGTTCGTCGTATAAGTAGCTGTTGAATTATTCTGATTGACAGCGGGTCTTCTAAATCTATTTCTTAGCGTTCGTCTTCGTTCTTTAGAAGTATGAACGTTCGTTATTTTGTACTTTCAAAACTGGAGATAAAGATGATGATAAATTATAAGATGTTGAAGGGTGAACACTATATGGAATGATTATACGATTATGGAATTTGAACGAGCGTTCCAAGGAGGAACGACTCTTATATATTAAATATTAAATTTGGTAAAGTATGACTGTGGATAAGTTAAGACTCGCTTGGTCCATCCTGATATTCCGTGATACTCATCTTCATGTAGAGGAGAGTAGTTCATGTGTGGGAATGGCAGGAGGTCCTTAGTCCATAAGTTAACATGGGCGACGTAAGAACGGACTAACCTCGAGTGGCAGCTGTTTGGTGTATCCCAGTTACTACATCACTCGGGTGCAAGGACGCTTGTAACTACACAGATTCATACAGTCCGGACGGTCTGTCTAGTATATATATATATATATATATATATAGTTCTATGTTGTTATATGTTAAGTTACATGTTGTGTGTGAATTGAAATGTTAAATGTATATGTTGATGTATGAATTAAATTATATAAGCTTACCCTTTCATTTTCCTTGTGTTGTCTAATTGTCTATGTACGTTCGTCCTGTCATTGCAATGATCATCCGTGTGGATGTGAGCAGATGGAGGTGCGTCACTTGAAGAGATGCTAGAAGAAGAAAATTTGGAAGACGCTAATCTGGTAGAAGTGGAAGTTAAAGCCGAGCCTTAGGGCGCTCGCGTGTTTTCTTTTTTAGTCTTTTAGTTTTATTATGGACGTTCGGTCAAGGTTTTGTAAGACCGTTCGTCCCTGAACTCCTATTTCTGTTGCGTTCGTTTATTTCTGTATTTTTAAGCCGTTCGGCTTTTTGACCCTCGTTTAGAAGTGTAAAGACTGCACCGTTTTAATGATTAATGTAATTAATTCTGATTATGGTAATTACTGTATTTTGGGATGTTACACCCCCCAAGTTGGCGGCTGGACCCTAGATCATCCAACCCTAGGCCGAGACACACCCAACACTGTTGGAGCCCTAATAGCAAGCTTAAGTGGCGGCTGCCCCTCACATGAGCATGCTTTCATTAAAATAAAGATGAACCCCCAAAATTCCACGTGTTGGACTGCTTTTATTGGGCCGTGGCTGTTGTTGGAAAATGAAACGTGGACGTGTGCTTGGACGTGAATTGATTTAATTCTCCATGGTGTGCGTATGGGTTGCGGTGTGCTGGACGTAGCAAATCCCTTGGAAACTTGCTTACACGGGCCGTGATAAATGAAGAACGGAAGCTGCTTTGCTGCTGGACTTTACGTGCTAACGCGTGGTCTCCTTTCCGTGGACTGTGCAGGCCGTGCTTCAAGATCCATTTCTTCTACGTGCATCTTTTCTCCCATTCTCGGTGTTGTTGCTTCTTGGACGCGTGGTGGACTTCCTCAAAAGCTTTGGACCACGGACTAATCAAATTTCCAGACGCAAACCCCTCTTACGTGCGTTGCTGTTTCTGCTAGAGCACGCTACATGTTGGACCAGCTGTGTGTCACACCCTTCATTCAAGCTGCTGGACCGCGTTTCCCCATGGGCCATGTGCTATTTGCTTCCAGCACTCTACATCGTGTGCACCTCCCAAAGAAGCTCCCAGACATGTGATTCAATGTGGGCTGCTGTTGGATGTAATAATTGAAGCCTGTGCTTGCTGGACGCACCCCCTTTTTCAATTAAAGCACCCCTTTCTCAAAGGGCCAAAGAGTAAAATCACCATAGTGTCCTCTTTCTTGTGCACACTTCTTTTATGAAGAGTCTTGAATTAAGTGACAACCTTCCAAATGTCCCAAATATTATCCAACAATTTCCCTTGCAATTAATAATGCAAATAATTTGCCTCAGATAATTGAAATTAATTAAAATAAGAATTTCTGATCAAATTAAGCACAATTAGCAAAAATGGAAAAATACTGGACATTCAAGCATAATTTCCTGATTAAATCTAGCACAATAAGCTAAGTGAAATCGAGAAAATATTGACTCATCACATGCACCGAATCCACTTGGTTGATTATTAATATTGGATTACTGCACACATTGTTTTTAAAAGTATGGTTTAAATGATGAAGATTCATTTTCTTTTCACTTGGAATGTGCACATGGTTTCATCAGAAGAAGATAAATCTAATAGGTTTTATTTTTATTGTATTCACACTTGAACTGAAGCTAATTTATTTTATGTGATGGATTTGCATTTCAACTTTTCACTGTTTAGCTTAATTGTTACATTTAATTTTATTCACGCCATTTTCCAATTGTTTATGTGCATTTAAATTTATTCACGCTATTTTCCATTTATTTATGTGTTGCATTGGCTCAAGAACTTTATGAATTTTCCTTGAAATTTTATTTAAAACTGAAATGAGCATTTCACTTTTAGCTCAAGCATTGCATTTTAGTAGCCTTAATTGCTTCGGATATTTATCTAATGCATTGTTTGGTTTATTGTTTCTGTTCACTATGTTGTTGTCTATTTTGTTCAACTACTTTATTTTCCTACATTTCCAATTTCCTCACTTGCTTTAGAGACCATTCAATCTCAATGTAGAACCGTTCGGTCATCTGTAGGACCGTTCGGTCTTCATGCTTTGTTCATCTATTTCAATGTTTTCAATTATGTTTGGTTGTATTTAATTTCCAATTTTAATTTAGTTCATTTCTAATCACAAAAACACTTTCAAAAGTAACAAAACCTTTAATGCACATCTGGCCCTTGAGAGACGACCTAGGAGTCACTTCCTAGCACTATACTACATTCTTTAATGCACATCAAATTTGATGGGTCGCGACCAGCCGCATCACCAAGCCCATAAAAGTAACAAAACCGGTCCAAGCCCATTTAGAATGGCGCTCAGCGGTATTTTATCGATGAGCGGTACTAGCGCATGATCCATTTTGCCCCCCAGCTGCTGTTTTGCCCCTCAATGGTGATTTCGGCACCTGAAAACTGTCGCTCAGCGCCACTCGGTCGCACTTTTTCTGCATTCTGGTTGACTTTTCAGCATTCTGGTTGACTTTTGTGGTTTCTGGTTAACTTTTCAGCACTCCAATCATTGGGTACTTCAGTTCTTCTTTCAAATCATTCAATTAGCCTACAAAATCAAGGGAATCTCGCACAAAACCATTAAATTCACCTTCAACTCTCTTATTCACAAAGCTAAAGCAAAAATATGAGTTCAAGCTAGTTTCGAAGTCTTAAAGGTTGCTTTTGGTATCCATTTAAGCCTAAAAATAACGGTTTTTCAACCGTTATCAAGCAATAAAATTCATCTTATCCACTATCATATATTTTAGGAATTCATCATTCTTTTCATCAATGTTAATGTCACTCTCTAAATTACCTTAAACCCGATGTCTCAGCGAAGAAAGCCTAATCAGAGTCACTAGTTTACAATGTGTTGTCTCCCTAGCAATTAACCATGCATTATAGTGAACGGAAGCTTAACGGAAACCAACCATCATATTCCTATGTCTAGGTTTATACTATTGTTGGGAGAGTTTCCCCGGATCTAGATTTTACCGTATGTGTCCATATCAATAAAACCAATAATCATGCCATCGAATGAGTTAAACAATGCATGCTTTGAGCAAAGAGGAAAAAACCCTAACTAATGATGAAAGAAAGCATGTATCATAAATATGAAGTTTAAACACAAAATTCCATATATGAGAGCTTTAAAAGATTACATTGATTCCCCAACAACAAAAAGAGTTTAGTTCACCATATTCATGATGAAACTAGATGAAATACAATGAAAGAGTGAAAGATAGAACCCTAGAAAGTTGAGTAGGTAGCCTTATCATCCAAGATCTTCCTCCAAGGGGTGGAAAAATGTCTGTTTCCTTCGTACTCTGACAAAGATACAAACACTAGGACATCCTAAAGCTTATATACTATTCTAAAAATTACAGAAAAGTAGGCCCAAGCCCAAAATAATGGCGCTCAGCGCGCGGTAAAATACCGCTCAACGGTAAGTGCGTGTGTTGAATTCTTCCCCTCAACTGCACTTTCACCCCTCAGTGGTGTCAACGAGTGTTAAGTAGTGCCGCTCAGCGATAAAATGGCGTTGAGCGGTAGTTGCGGCTTCTCTTCTTTTGCACTTTTTGAGTTCTTTTCTGATTCCATATCTATCCTTCTTCACTTTTTTCATCAAATTCACCTTACAACCTGCATAAAACACTGGAATCAAGCATAAACTTGTCCAACTCTCTTATTTCCAAAAGTATAAACAAAAGCATGATTCCAAGCTAGTTTCTAAGTGTTAAAGATTGCTTTTAGTATCAATTTTAAGCATGAAAATAACAATGTCACATGAATTGACTTTGCCTTTCATTTAACCACAATCAAATACATTCACAAGCATGCATCATCACAAGGACTTTTCAATGGCTTATAATGTGGTTGGGCTAACAAGAAAATTGGTTTTTCTAGATCACAAAACCCTTGAGTTAAGAGAATCATCTAACACAATCATTCTTACTTATTCCCAACTTTCCTTTTTTTCATTGAGCTTTTCTTTTTCTTCTCTTTTTTTCTCTTTCTCTTTTTCTTTTCACATACTTAGTTTTTAGCTCAATGCTTTTTATTTTCCCTTTTTCTAAATTTCCCAACAACCCCAAACTTGAACATTTTTCTAAATATTTTCAAATCATGTTCAAGGCTAATGGTTCAAAGGATAGAACACATAGTGCTCTCTTTTGTGGGGCTAAAATCATGCATTTGGCTAATAAAAGGGTTACCAACAAATGGCCTTGATCATATGATGCAAGCAAGCAATTGATTCAATCATAGAAAACCTGGGCAAAGTCATTCATACATTCAAAGTAATAGCATTCATTCACAACAACTCTGGAGCTGAAAGCCTCACATATAAGCTCATTCACATTCCACATATACACATCCTGCTTAGTATCATAATCACAATCACAACATCATGCATTTGTTCACAAAGCTTGTGAACCATCTGTATAAGCATATAATGTGCACAATCTCAGCATCATTCAATATCAAAGCATCATCAAGCATTACTTATCAAACAACAATCATAAGCAAACCATCATAATAGACAAAGTTTCCAATTGAGTACATCGAACCCTATTCTAAAAACAGAAGCAAATAAGTTCAATAATATAAAACGAAACAAAAGCATAAAATAAATCATGCTCTAGTGCTGATAGCATCCCTTAGTAAATGCTATCTCAGCTCCTCATCAGTCTGTACTGTCATATGTATCCTTCTCCTTTTCCTCATCTTCAGCATCCTCAAATGCGTCATCATCAGCATCATCTTTATCCTTCTCCATGGTTGAAGCTTTAGCTACTCCAGCTCTACCGCCTTGAGCATGCTCCTTTGGCCAAGCTACCACATTATGGAACTCATCCATAGTCCACCTGTGTGTTGGAGGTGTATCATACATTCTAACAATAATCTCAACAGTGGCCACCTATCCTCGGTGGATAGAGTACAACTATGCACCTATAAGAGACAAATACATGTCCCTCATGTGGAAAGGCTCTGCTTCATGTGTCTCTGCAGATGCCTGACTCTGTGCTTGTCCTCTTTCTCTGTGAGGACTGCATGGCGGAACTGGCTGAGCTGCCTCTTCACCTCCACAGTATTGTCTCTAATAAGCCTCATCAATTGCTTTCCTTGGCCTCTCAAATGGTGGAGCAGAAGTATCCACCCGAGCTATCTTGCATAGGTGTGTGATCAAAGAAGAACATCCTAAGGGTGCTTTGCTGTTCATTGTGTTAGCACACATCCGTGTCTCATTAGGTATTACCTATCCAATGTTGACATTCAAATTCTTGATCACACAGTAGAGGAGGAGTGCCTTGCTAAGAGTGATGTCTGAAACATGAGAACATGGCTGAATGTTGGGATGAGAAAAGGCCATCCAATACTTTGCAAGAGGGTTCAAGTCAGTCCTCCTAATGTTCACTATAGAACCAGTTCTGTTCCTTTGAAAATGTCCTCCAGGTACACATAGAACACTCTCTACATCATCAAAATCAATGCCTTCTTCCATACATAGAGTAAACTAACACTGTTCACCAACTCATTCAGTACCCAAGAAGCGATTGATAGAGTCAGGATCATACCTAATAGCATGGCCTCTAACATAGCCTAATAATCCTCAGCCGGATAATCACCAATCTTCCTTGCATTGGTGTAAAATTCCTCCAACACAACTATATTGGCTGGTGTAGGGTATGTGGCTAGCTTCCCCCAATTCCTTCCCACCAGTTGCTCTCCAAACTGAGGAGCAAAGTTAGGTATCATTCCAACTTTCCTCTCCATAAGGAGCCTCCTATCTTGGACCACCTTAAAATGCTTCTCATGTTTGCGAGATAGGAACCTACTAGAGTGGGGTTGTTCTGGCTGCACCACTTCTCCCTCCTAGCTGGAACGTAACTCTCCAATGAATCACCTTGCACAACAATGCTTCCAATGTAATTCACTGTGTGCACCTCTTCCTCTAAAGCAAATGATTGCAGCGTGTGCTACCTCCCTTTTGAATCACCGTGCAACACCTCACTTTTCTTCCAGCCAGCCGTGACACCACCTACTGAATTATATCCTCCCTTGCTCAATGAAATTAGCAGTGTGCTTCCTCTCCATCCAGCCGTGACACTACTCTTCTCCCATTTTAATACACTACATTTTTCTTCCTTCCTTAATCACCGTCCACACCAACTGATGGCATACTGCTTCATGAAATTACCTCATTATTCTCTTTTATTTTGTTACATTTTATTGTATATGCATTACACTTCTCTTGGAGTACGGGTTACTATAAATACCCATCTCCACCATTGTATCATTCACTTTTGAGCATAATGAATTATGATTTCTGTAGAGAAAATTGATGGACAAATTTGTAAGCACCAAAATATGATGTCACAAACTTGTTTCACAATCGGCAAGTATGACCGAATCGTTCAAGTAATAAACTTGGTAAGACCAAGTATCGTTCTTCCCAAAGGACTCACGGCCTAGTTTAGTTGTGTGGTTTCTTGATTAACTAAGACTTAAAGACGAAATATTTGAGATCTTATATGCAAAAGACGAAAATAAACATGTATGCATGAAATTTGATCAATGGCAAAGACAAAAGATAAACACTTTCAATGAAATATATGAATGAATATGTTGTTGGGGGTCAATTTCATCTCATCCACTCTCATACATTTTAGGAATTCAACATTCAAATCATCATTGTTAATGCCACTCTCTAAAGTACCATTCTAGATGGCTTCTCCCTAATCACGAGTTCATACAATTCCTAGCATTCCTAATGATTAGTTCATAAGTGCAGGAGCTTAACGACAACCAATATAATATTGGGAGAAATTCCCCGGATCTAGACTTCCCCGTACGTGTCCGTATCGACAAAACCAATAATCATGCATTAGAATGAGTTAAACAATGCAAGCATTAAGCAAAGAGGAAAAACCCTAACTAATGATGAAAGAAAGCATAAGTCTTAATTAAAAGATGCAAGCATAAATTCCATATATGAGAGCTTCAAGAGATTACATTGATTCCCCAACAAACATACAAGGTTTAGTTCACCATATTCATGGTGAACCTAGATGAATTACAATGAAAGTATGAAAGAATAAACCCTGAAAAGGTGAAGAGGTAGCCTGAGCATCCAAGATCCTCCTTCAAAGGGGTGGAAGAGAGAGTGTTTACTTCGTTCTGCCAAAGATACAAACCCTAGGACGTCCTAAAGCTTATATACTATTCTAAAATTACAAAGAATCAAAAGCCCAAGCCCATTAAAGTGCCGCTCAGCGGTAAACTACCGCTGAGCGGTAAGTGCGTCAGCTCGGTTCTTCCCCTCAGCGGCCATTTTGCCCCTCAGCGGACCTCCCGCAAGCTTCTGAGTGCCGCTCAGCGGTAAACTGCCGCTGAGCGGTGACTTTGGCTTCTCTTTTTGCACTTTCTCTTGTCTTTTCTGATTTCATCTCTCTCCTTCTTCACTTCTTTCACCAAATTCACCTTAAAACCTGCACAAAAACACTAAAATCAAGCATAAACCTGTCTAGCTCTCTTATTTCTAAAAATATGAAGAAAAACATGATTTCAAGCTAGTTTCTAAATGTAAAGGTTGCTTTTAGTGTCAATTTTAAGTATGAAAATAACAGTTTTTCAACTGTTATCAAAAATCCAGACACAATTCTCTCTCGAAAGTCAAGCTAGAGAGTCCAAAGTGAACCGCCTCTAGCCACCTTCCAAGCACATTCATCATTCTCTCATTTCTCCAAAATTCCATTGTGCTTTCTCTCTCATCCTCCACGTTGACGCTCCACTGCCACATCTCGTGCACGCGTCAGCTCCTCCTTACATCACCGCTCCAATGCATCAGCCACGTCTTTAGATCGTGTCTCATTCATTCTTCCCCTCGCGCATCCCTCCACATCTTAGAGCGTCTTATTATCATTCTCGAGAGCTCATTGTCGCCAACCACAGATCCGCACTCCATACGCGTCTTCGAAGGTATTTTCTCTTCGTTCATCTCACTACCTTATCTTCTTCTAGGGTTTCCATAAACTTCCACCATTTTCTACCGATTGAAACTTTATCCTTCACCATTTGAACCTTTTCCACCGTTCAATCTCCATTTATCACCGTTTAATCGGTCCAAATCGAGTCTCTCCCCACTCCTAGGGTTTCATTCGTGCCTCTAGGGTTTCCCCCGATTAAACCCTAGATCCTAGGGTTCCATGTGTTCGATCTCAGTTTCCCCTTCGATCTTGAACTTCTATTCCATTCCGTTGTGTCTTCACTCGTTGGAGAAGCTTTGAGGATCCAGATCGCACTCCTGCTGCCTCAGTCGGTCCGAACTCCTCAAGCTCTTCCATCATTTGGTATTCAAAGCTCAGGTTCGACCATGCTTCAGAGGTAAGTTGTCTCGCGTTCTCTGTCTTCAAATTTTGTTTTCATTTTTTCCCTTCACTGTCTTGCTTTGATTTAGTCTTCTGTTGAATCTGTTTCGATAATGTCTTGGTGATTCATCTTGCTTTTCTCGGTTTGATTTTGATTCTTTGCGTTTTGTTTCGTCAATTTCTGAGTTGTTCATCATTTTCCTTTAATGTCTTGATTTGTTTTTCTGATTTGAGTTGTTTTGAATCTTGTTTGTGTTTCGTGTTTTGAATCTCTTCATATCTATTTAGGTTTCCAAGTTGTGTTTCCTGTGCCTTGAGTCTTATGTCATTTTAATTCGGTGAACCTTCTTATTTGCGTCTTTTAGGTTTTAAAATCTATTTCTATTTTGTCTATGTCATGTTGTTTGTTTTAGATGTCCATTAAATTTGAGTTTAACTGTGATTCAATTGAGTTTTTGTTTTGAGTAAGATCTGTCCATCATCATAAGCAGTGACATTCAATTGAATGAGCTTGATGACAGATTTCAACAGCAGGTTTAATTTCATTTCATTTATCTAAAGCTGTCTTGGATTTTTTTTGCTGACCATTACATGTAATTGTATTGCACTTTGGAAATTATGTGCGCTGAAAGTTGAAATGTTGCATTAAGCTTGGGTGCAAGTTTCTTACAGTAGCATCCGTCTCTCTTTTGGTCAGCTACACCGAACTGGTTTTTCTTTGCAGAGTTTGTGAGTCATTCATACTTGGTTTTAAATTCTTTGCCAAGTTCTGATTCAAATTTTTCCAGTATTGTCTTTGTTTTGATGGCATCTATTGAGGTATCTGAATCTGCAGAATTGCATTAAAATTGTTTACAACAGTGATTGAACTTAGTTTGAACTTCTGAGTTTGTGATCCATAGTGTGCATTCACTGTTTTCATACTTTGCTATCAATTCTGCAATTGAGAATAATTTTTTGTTCACTCAAGGAAGCCTAAACCAATGATATTTGAAACTATAATTGTGGCTGAGAATGATTAGCCTCTTGTTTTCCTTTGGATTTTTTTTCTTTGAGTTGAACCATGTTCACTTGCCTTTGGCAAAAATCTGATTAAGTTGAAAAACTGATTAGGTGATCTGTTGTGAATTGTGACTGAAAATAACAAGTTCTAAAGTGTTATCCAACTCATATTTGGCTATCAAATTGTGAATAAAAAAAGAGCAAAGAGAACTGATGCAATTCACAATATTGTTCACTGTTTCAGTAAACTATTTCTGCCAAAATCAAATCAGATATAACTTTCTTCAATCATAACTGGTTCAACTTAAGTCCTTTTTTTTATTGCTTTAATAATATGTTCTAGTTCTATTCATTAGGATCCTGTTTGAGTGCCTTCTGTTTTAAATAACCTTATTTCTTGTTTGTCATTATTGGTTGTTCTGGTTTTTGTCTCGGTGTAAGTGTAAACTCTGATATGTTGTTCATAATTGAGCTTTTGTTGCTTTTATTAATGTGGTCTAGAGTTGGTCTTGAGTCAATTTCATTATCAGGTGCTTACATTGTTGGTGGTTGTCCTGTATTGTCCATTACTTTGCTTAGCCTAGCCTTTTCTGAAATGAGAAGCTTTTATACTTTGGTTTTTGGAATTTGAAAGAAGGTTTGTGTGCTTGGTAGCATCTTAGGTGGTGGTGGTCTGAAAGACTCTCCAGCTTTGTACTGCCAAGGGAGAATCTCCCTTCCAAACCTTTCAATTTTTTTAGTGCTTTAAGCTTCCAGAGAAGCCTTGAGTGTTGTGAGTTTTGTGAGGCTGACTTAGCCCAATTCCTTGGCATATTTGTTTGAGAGAATCAGTTTTTACATAACTGTGTTTTAACTGTTTACTTCTGCAGAATCAATAATCTGATTGTGATTCTTTTAAATAGTTGCAACAGGTTGGAAGTTGGGTCTTGAATCTGATGAAGATTGAGTACATTGGCCTATGAGTGCATATCATAATTTCAATGTGATGTTTTGAGAGCTTAAACAACTAAGATTTATTTGTGCAGATTTCCATTATGTTTAAATTCATTGTTTAATCTTAGCTGAATTTTCTGCATTACATCATATCACTTTTTGTCCATTGGCTTGATCAGGTTTTGATTAGTATGGATGGTTGTTTAATCAGTTTGGTTCAGCTTTGACTTACACTTATTTCCATCTGGTTTAATATCCATTTCCATTTGTACCTTGCTGAAATTTGGTGTGAAATTTTGGTGTGCAGAGCTGATCTGTTTGGGAGTTTAGTTGGAATTACACAGCTAAAAGAAGTCTTGTAAATAGGGAAGTTGCTTAGCTTACCTAATTCTAGTTTGGTTAGCTATTTCTGAATTTCATTTGACATTGTTTTGCATTGTGTACTCTGTTGAACTAGTTGTGAATTTTCTGTGTAGTTTGGGGAAAAGCCATATTGATTTTACTGTAGCAGATTGTAAATTGTGAGCTGATTCAGTGAAGACAAGTAGCATTTGCAACTTGATGTTTTTGGGCTTACAATTTAAGAGCAATAAGGATATTTGCGCTGCACCAATTGTATAAGACCAAGAAAAAGGGAAGTTCTAATTGCTATACTTTTTTTTGTGCAAACTGATTTTACTAAGGGTGTAAGTGACAACAGCCTTGTTCATTTGTGTTGCAGGATTGGACAAGCTAATTTCTTGATTTAGGCTGAGAGTTGAAAGGAATATTTGGACTCTTGAAGATTTCATGCAAAATGAAGAAGTGGACCAGGACCGTAGCATAGTTTGTTTTCTTTGTATTTGATTTGTCAAATTGTTTGTAATAGGCTTGTGTTAGCCCACTGTTATCTTTATCTTTTGTTTTGTAAAAGGGCCTTTTATAAAGTCCAAGTTCTTTGGAAGAGTCCTTGGTGCTCTTTCAAACTCTTGGCAACTTTTCTTGATTTCTTTCTTTAAATTTAGCATAGCCAGACAGGTGAATGTGTCTTGTTAGCCAAAGCTACAAGCTTCACCATAGGAGTATACTTTAATATTGATTTGATTTGTGTATGTCGTAGGGGTCATTAGAGTCCGCTAGTTTCTTAAGTGTTTTGATTGTTTGATTTTGTGTTCTCGTTTAGTGGTGACTTAGGCTCAAAGAGATTAAACTCTAAGCCTTGTCACAATAAAGTCCGAAAATTAGGAGTCTTGTTTTGTTTGTTTATGAGTTGTGTCCTTTGATTTTAAAGGTGATTTTAGTTTAAAGGGTAACTAGTAGTAACCTAAGACATCTCTGGCAAGGTAAGACTTGGTACTTAAGTAGTCTTCATGACTCACCTCTCTTACCTGGGATTTGTCTAAGTGTGAATCTTGTATATCTTTTACACTAGAAAAAATTTTAGAAACAAAAATGTCTTTTTATTCATATAGGTCATCTAGGATTTCTAATTTTGATCATTCCATTAGTTTTAAAGAAATTAAAAGAAAACTGGATGATGCTAGAAGAAGAACTTGTTCATTTCATGAATTTGATAAGATTGAGGATGATTTGTATAAACAAGCTAGGGCAAATATTCCATTCTTTGGTGAGGATATTGGTGCATTAACATACCTAGCTTGGGAAAGGGAAATTAATGACATGCATCCATTCATTGTTAGAAAAAGTAAATTTGAAACCTATTTCTATTCTAGAGATAGTGAATCATATGTTCTTAGTCTCTACACTTCTAGTTTTCAAAAACATGCAAGAGAGTGGTGGGATGAAAGACAATATCATGTTAGGATAGGAAGAAAGTCCCCCATTTGTAATTGGAATGAATTAAAGTCTTGCATGAGAAGAAAGTTTATGCCTCTTTCAATCCAAAGAAACCTAGAACTAATGAGAGATAGTATTGAAAATGGGAAAATATTTCTTGAGAGATTAAATGATTATGGTTTCTTTCATAGAGAAATATAATTTGGGGCAAAACTTCAAGAGTTAAGGGATAAGAAAAGGGAAAGAGATATTAAACGAAGAGAGCAAGAAAGAAAAGAGGAAGAAGAGAAGAGAGAAAGAGAAAAGAGCGAAGAAAAAAAGAAGAGAGACGAGAAAGAAGAGAAGTGGAAAAGAGAAGAGAAGAAGAAACGAAGCATGAAGAAAGTAGAGAAAAAGAGGAATTGCTACTGATAGCAAATTCCCCTCCAAAAAGCATAGAATATATAAGGGAAGGTTTCCAATTCTTTACATCTTTTCCGATAATTGTTGGGTCTTCAAATTTTAATTTCTCTTTCAAAACAATTGCCATTTCATATTATATGCAAAACTTTTCAACAAATGGCAATCTTGAGTTACTGTTACCTTTATGGAGACAAATAACTCAAGACAAAAACAAAATAACTTTTCCCATTGGACTTCTACACATGCTTCAAACGTCAAAACAAACTCTAGGCAGTCCTTATTATGAAGTTCTTATTTTAGAAAACTTTTATATTGGATTGATATTAATTACAAATATATTTCATGTGTATTGTAGATTTATATTTGATCCAGGAGGAGGAAAAGTAGATCTCAAGGAATAAGGCCATTGCAAAATGGCTCTGCTCCAACTGTGGAGCGTCTTCATAAAGCAACTGCCAAGATTTGAGGACAAATCTTTTCTTAAGAGGGAGGGAATGATGATGATGGCATACTGCTTCATGAAATTACTTCATTTTTCTCTTGTATTTTGTTACATTTTATTGTATATGCATTACACTTCTCTTGGAGTACGGGTTACTATAAATACCCGTCTCCACAATTGTATCATTCACTTTTGAGCATAATGAATTGTGATTTCTATAGAGAAAATCCAGACACAATTCTCTCTCGAAAGTCAAGCTAGAGAGTCCAAAGTGAACCGCCTCTAGCCACCTTCCAAGCACATTCATCATTCTCTCATTTCTCCAAAATTCCATTGTGCTTTCTCTCTCATCCTCCACGCTGACTCTCCACTGTCACATCTCGTGCACGCGTCAGCTCCTCCTTACATCACCGCTCCAACGCATCAGCCACGTCTTTAGATCGTGTCTCATTCATTCTTCCCCTCACGCATCCCTCCACATCTGAGAGCGTCTTATTATCGTTCTTGAGAGCTCATTATCGCCAACCACAGATCCGGAATCCATACGCGTCTTTGAAGGTATTTTCTCTTCATTCGTCTTACTACCTCATCTTTGAAGGTATTTTCTCTTCATTCACACAAGGGTACAACACAAACTCAACACACAGAAAACAAAGACTCGCAGGGAAACAAGCAGATTTACACAATTCTCAATGATTCTGGAAAAAGAAAAGGAGTAGACAATATCCAACACATAATGAATCTGATAAAGCATATACTCATGAAATCATCTAAGAAATTTCAAGCATGGTAAAATGATCAATCATCTTAAGAGGTGAATCAAAAGCAACAAAACCTCGCAGATTAACTATCACTGTATCTCTCAAGTGTCAAGGGTAAATAATGTCAACTCGATGCACTCAAGAAAGCAATCAACAAACAGACTTGGCAAGCCTCGAATATCAACACTCAAAACATACGCATGTTCAAATCAAAAGGTCTTTTATGGATGTAACGGGACCAAGGACAAGGGAGGATAAAATATGGATAACTAACTACAAACCAAAAGAAATAGAGGGCCAATGGGGAACAAGTGTAAACACAGTCAAATCACACCCAAACCTCTAATTCAATCCTCTTCTCGACTCCATTATTTACAATTTTTTTTTCATTTTTCAACTTGTCTCTTTTTCTTTTCTTTCTCTAACTGTAAGAGACAAGATACAAAACATATTTACAAAAACCAAACAAGAAGAGGAGCCAACTAGCCAGTTCATATGAATCCCTAGGAAGACCACACTTGTTCGCAAAACATTTCCAAAGCTCCAAAATTCCCTAAGGTTAAGGTAAAAATGGTTAAGTATATGAGCTTCAAAACAAAGAAATGGGGAAAGTATTAAAACAAGGTAATCTTATTTGGCTAGAGAGGCTCAAGAACAAAACTGCCTTTATCACTTCCAAACATGCTTATCAATCAAGAATTATCAACCAGAGTCAAGCCAAGGCATATGTGCAAGCAATCCAGAGACATATCACACACAAGAAAGACATAAAGTGGCTCAAATCTCACACAGGAAATGTTCTATCACAATCAATCAACCTCTCAAACATCATAATCATCTTCCCAAGCAAAGAAAAGCAAGAATTTCAAACCATAAGTATCAACCAAGTGAAGATGAGTCTATAACCTAAACAAAGTTCAGAAATCAAGAGAAACATGCAAAACTGTACACAAGATGCAACAAAAACAACCTAGAAAAGAAAAAATTTAACAAAGAAAACAAAAAGTAACAAAGAAAAATCAGAATCTCCCCCAATAGACCACACTTAAACTACACAGTGTCCTCAATGTGTCATAAGCATAAGATTAGAAATCATAACAGTGAACAAATCATGGACAAGTGCAATAAAAGTAGGGAAAGGGGGAGAAGGAAAAAGAAAACTCCCGTAGGTTAGGGTGGAAGCTGCCAATTTTGGACTATCAGGGAGATGTCTTCCACCATAGGATCTAGCAAGGAAGTTTAGAGGAAGAACTGCTTCATCCTCCAGATTTGATTGAGCAGGGAAATGTCTTCCACAGCTGGATCTAAGAAGTAATTGTTGATGAGTGGGTTCAGCCGATTCCTATTGATCTTCAACTTTTTGTGTATGGTAGCACCTTTGTTTTCCACTGTGAGTGTGTGTTGATCAAATTCATGTTTACCTCCTGCAACATTGTTAGTGCAATGTGGATCCAAAGAAATGACATGCAGAGGTTGATGACAAATTTATGAACACCGAAATACGACGCCACAAACTTGTTTAACAATCGGCAAGTGTGACCGAATCGTTTCAAGTAATAAACTCGGTAAGACCAAGTATCGTTCTCCCAAAGGACTCACGGCCTAGTTTAGTTATGTGATTCGTTGATTAGCTAAGACTTAAGAACAAAATAATTGGATTTTACTATGCAAAAGACGAAAATAAACATGTATGCATGAGGTTGATCAATGGCTAAAACAAAATACAAACACTTTCAATGGAATATATGGATGAGTATGTTGTTGGGGTTTATCAATTTCATCTTATCCACTCTCATATATTTTAGGAATTCAACATTCAATTCATCATTGTTAATGCCACTCTCTAAATCACCTTGCAAGAAGGCCTATCCTTAATTACGAGTTCATACAATTCCTAGCATTCCTAGTAATTAGTTCTTAAGTGCAGGAGCTTAACGGCAACAAATATACTATTGGGAGAAATTCCCCGGATCTAGATTTCCCCGTACGTTCTCGTATCGACAAAATCAATAATCATGCATTGAATGAGTTAAACAAAGCAAGCATTGAGCAAAGAGGAAAAACCCTAACTAATAATGAAAGAAAGAATAGGTCTTAAATGTAAGATGTAAAAACAAATTCCATATATGAGAGTTTCACAAGACTACATTGATTCCCCAACAACAATACAAGGTTTAGTTCACCATATTCATGGTGAAACTAGATGAATAATAATGAAAGAATGAAAGATAAAACCGTAGAAAGGTGAAGAGGTAGCCTGAGCATCCAAGATCCTCCTTCAAAAGGGTGGAAGAGAGAGTGTTTGCTTCGTTTCTGCCAAAGATACAAACCCTAGGACGTCCTAAAGCTTATATACTATTCTAAAAATACAGAAAATTTAGGCCCAAGCCCATAAGTGTGCCACTCAATGGTAAAGTGCCGCTTAGTGGTAAGTGCGTGAGTTATTTTCTCCCCTCAGCGGCCATTTTGCCCCTCAGCGGATCCACCGTGAACTCTTGAGTGCCGCTCAGCGGTAAACTGCCGTTGAGCGGCAGTTGCGGCTTCTCCTTTTGCACTTTTTGATGTCTTTTCTGATTCCATCTCTCTCCTTCTTCACTTCTTTCACCAAATTCACCTTAAAACCTGCACAAAAACACTGAAATCAAGCATAAACCTGTCCAAATCTCTTATTTCTGAAAATATGAACAAAAGCATGATTTCAAGCTAGTTTCTAAGTGTTAAAGGTTGCTTTTAGTATCAATTTCAAGCATGAAAATAACAGTTTTTCAACTGTTATCACAACCCCAAACTTAGAACTTTGCTTGTCCTCAAGCAAAAAAGATGTAACTCAATCTTCTACCAATTCATATAATGGTTCACTCATTCAAAAATCTTCTTTTCAAGATAAGTAAAGACTTCAATCAAACTTATGACCCAGATTTCAATCAAGATGTGCACATGCTTTAGTGTTCACAAAGTCACTTAATATCCAACAAATGCTATTTTTTCATGAATGATCAATCAATTAAGCATGGATGTTCATGTGCTCATGGAATACTTCCTCACCAGGTAAAGTGTTTCACTCAAACACAAGTGTATAAGAGGTAATCACTCATTCACTCCACTATCACAATGTCACATGAATTAACTTTGCCTTTCATTTAACCACAACCAAAAACATTCACAAGCATGCATCATCACAAGGACTTTTCAATGGCTTATAACGTGGCTGGGCTAACAAGAAAATTGGTTTTTCTGGATCACAAAATCCTTGAGTTAAGAGAATCATAACAACACAATTATTCTTATTTTTCCCAACTTTCCTTTGCATTGAGCTTTGCTTTTTCTTTTCTTTTCTTTCTCTTTTTCCTTTCTTTTCACATTCTTATTAGCTCTTAGCTCAATGCTTTTCCTTTTTCTTTTTCATGCTTTCCCAACAACCCCAAACTTGAACATTTATCAATACCACACAAGATTTTCTACTTAACTCAAGGTAAAGATTTTCAACAAGGGTTTTCAATTTATGTTCAAGGCTAAGGGTTCAAAGGATAGAACACAAAGTGTTCTCTTTTAGTGGGCTAACTTTATGAATTTGGCCAATAAAAAGGGTTCCAACAAATGGCCTTGATCATATGATGCAAAACAAGCAATTGATTCAATCATAGAAAACCTGGGCAAAGTCATTCATGCTTCCACAGTAATAGCATTCAATCATCAAAACACTCTGGAGCTCAAAACCTCACATATAAGCTCATTCACATTTGACATACACATCCTGCTTAATCTCACAATCACAATCATAATATCCTGCATTTGTTCACAAAGCTTGTGAATCACCTGTATAAGCATTTAATGTGCACATCTCAACATCAATCAATCTCAAAGCATCATCAAGCATTACTTATCACACAATCACAGTCAATAGCAAACCATCATAACAAACCAGGTTTCCAATAGAGTACATCAAACCTAATCTAAGACAAAAATAAATAAGTTCAGAACACTTAAACCAACAAAAGCATAAGTTCATGATAGCATTCATCAGTAAATGCTATCTCAGCTCCTCATCAATCTGAGTTGTCCTCTGTATCTTCCTCTTCTTCCTTATCTTCATCATCTTCAAATGCATCATCATTATTAGCTTCATCTTCTTCCATCTTCCTAACTGAAGCTTCAGCTGCTTCAGCTCCTCCTCCTTGCACAGGCTCCTCTGGCCAAGCTACCACATTATGGAATTCCTCTACAGTCCACCTGTGAGCTGGAGGTGTATCATACATGCCCACAATCATCTCAGCAGTAGCCACCTGCCCTCTGTGAATAGACTGTAGCTGAGCACCTATAAGAGACATGTACATGTCCCTCATTTGGAACGGTTCTGCTTCATGTGTCTCAGCAGATGTCTGACTTGGTGCTTGCCCTCTCTCTCTACGAGCACGGCGTGGTGGAACTGGCTGAGCTGCTTCCTCACCTCCACAGTACTGTCTATAATAGGCCTCATCAATGGCTTTTCTTGGCCTTTCAAATGGTGGAGCAGAAGTGTCCACCCCAGCAATCTTGCAAAGGTGAGTGATTAAGGAAGGATGTCCTAGGGGTGCTTTATTATTTGAGGTATTGGCGCACACCTTAATCTCATCAGCTATCACCTGCCCAATATTCACATTTAAGTTCCTGATAGCACAGTAGATGAAGAGTGCCCTGCTGAGAGTAATATCTGACACATGTGAACATGGCTGAATGTTGGCATGGGAAAATGCCATCCAATACTTTACAAGAGGAGTCAGATCAGTCCTCCTAATATTCACCACAAAGCCCGTTCTATTTCTTTGAAAGTGTCCTCCAGGTATACATAACACTCTCTCTACATCCTCAAAATCAGCCCCTTCCTCCATGCAGAGAGCAAACTGGCACTGCTCACCAGCCCACACAGTATCCAGGAAGTTATTGATGGAATCAGGATCATACCTGATAGCATGGCCTCTGACATAGCCCAGATAATTCTCAGCTGGACAATCATCAATCTTCTTTGCATTGGTGTAGAATTCTTTTACCACAGCTATGTTTGCAGGTGCAGGATATGTGGCTAGCTTTCCCCAGTCATTCCCTAACAATTGCTCTCCAAATTGAGGAGCAAAGTTAGGTATCATTCCAACTTTTCTCTCCATAAGGAGTCTCCTGTCTTGAACGACCTTGAAGTGTTTCTCACGTTTCTGAGAGAGGAACCTACTAGAATGGGGCTATTCTGGTTCCTTTTCTTTTCTCTTGGTTGCCATGGTCTTCAATCTTTTTCCTGAAGAGGATGTCATTCCTACAATCAAACACAGATACAAAACCACAAAACATGATGTTAATCATTAGTAAAACACAGAATACACCTCCTTTCGAAGCTAAACCACCGCTGAGGGTCAGAATTACCCCTCAGCGCCACCAGTGCTACAATCCAGATCACAATGATTCAGAAAAATCAAGTCTGGCAGAGTGCCGCTCAGCGGCAATTTACCCCTGAGCGGTGACTCTACACCCCTAGAATGAACAAGATGCTTTACTTACTTGGGTGGAGATACTAGATGCAATGAGAATGCTTCCAAGCTAAGATGCTCTCTTCCAACCCCAAACTTAGATGAAACACTAGTGAGAAAGTGAGTGGAAGAGAAATTTTTCAAAAGGGAAGAGGGAAAAGATGTGGAGAACCTTGGAAAAGGTATGTGGGAGTGTTTGTGCAGAGAAGAGCCTGAAAGTAAGAGTTTATGCGCAGCTTAGGGTATAAAAATACCCTAATGGGCTCGGGTCCTGCTAAGGGCAACTTAAAACCCAATCTGCGATAGTACCGCTCAGCGGTAACTTGCCGCTCAGCGGCACTTTCGTGATGTGCTCTTCTCCTTCTTTGCTTAACCTAAGTGCCTCCTAAACATGCCCCTCACTGGTTCCCTGCAATTCAATTCTCAGATTACTTATGCACACCCTATTATGCAACTAAAATAAAACAACAAAAACAATCAATCAACTGGGTTGCCTCCCAGGTAGCGCTTGTTTAACGTCACGAGCCTGACCCAAAATCCACCAACACCCATCAGTAGGTGCAAAAATTTTCTCACCAACACCCATCAGTAGGTGTTACAAACTTAGCATCCTTCAGTAGATGCTATATCCAACTAGCATCCTTCAGTAGATGCTATGTCCAACAAAATATTTACAAAAATATAATGTCCACAGATTAAAAATTACAAAACCAAAATAAATTCAAAAGTTCTTAAATCACTGGGTTGCCTCCCAGCAAGCGCTCGTTTAACGTCATTAGCTTGACCCAGTAAAGTTCAAGTTCCTTCTTCATAGTTGATGTTCTTGTCCCACCAACTCCTCAGCTGTTTCCTGTGTACTGTTTTGATTCTTCTAAAATGTGGAGATTCTATCTATATCATCTCCTTCTCTTTATAGCCTTTCACAACCCACAACTTGTTTTTGATTCTCACAGGTGTACCAAGTTGGGGTCTTCCTTTCTTCCAGTCATCAAGAGCTTTTCTTCCTCTTCCAATCTGTTCTCCTTTATGCACCTGAAACAACAAACAATGTTTACCTGTAACCTTGGGCTTTTCATCTTGGTGGCTAGTCATGTGTGCATCTTGAAATGCAGCTTTATAACTAGCTTCTTCCTCCTGTGTTTGCGTCTCATCTTTAAAGACATCTACAACAACTCTCTCCTCTCGGTCCTGGAGCACCACTATACCTTCGTTTACATCAATGATAGCTTTGGCCGTTTTCATAAACGGTCTTCCAAGAATGGTAGGTATCTTTTCTGTCTCCATCTTCATCACCACAAAGTCTGCCAAGAACTGGAGTTTGCCCACACAAACTATAATGTCCTCTGCAATCCCACATGGTTCCTTTGAAGATCCATCGGCCATTACTAAGTTAACCTTTACAGGTTTCACATTAACATCACCGATTTGCTCCAGTGACGAATAAGGTATCAAGTTAACACTTGAACCTAAATCAAGAAGAGATTTTTTAATCCTTTTCTTCCCTATGGTACAAGGGATAGAAAAGCCTCCTGGATCTGTCGCTTTAGGAGGGAATGGCTCCTTTTTAACAGTTTTACACTTCTTTGCCTCATCATCTCTACGTCTTTTCTTTGTAGAGACATCTTCATCAGATTTAGGGTAAACTGTAATTTGTTGTAGAATCTCCTCCCAAGGTGCATCATTATCCACCATCTTGAATAATTTTGTGAAATCAAGTTGTTTCCCTTGATGTATTGGAAAAGGAAAAGTATTTTTACTCTCTATTTCTCTTTTCTCTCTTTTCTCTTCTGTTTCTCCTCCTTCTAACTCAACTATCTCTTCATTAGTACTCTCTGACACTTTGCATTCTTCTCTGGGGTTAACCTCAGTATTAGCCCCAAAATTTCTATCTGGCCTCTCTTCCACCTGCTTAGTGATCTGCCCCATCTGAATCTCCAAATTTTTTATAGCAGCTTCAGTGCTCTTTTGGGTAGACTCAGTTTTCTGTATGAACTGGTTGAGAGTTTCTTCCATCCTCATGGACCTTTCATTAAACATAAAAATCTGCTGCCCATAAGGTTGGTTGCTGCTGCTGCTTATTGATAACAGTTGAAAAACTGTTATTTTCAGGCTTAAAATTGATACTAAAAGCAACCTTTATACTTAGAAACTAGCTTGAAATCATGCTTTTATTCATATTTTCATAAATAAGAGAGTTGGACAGGTTTATGCTTGATTTCAGTGTTTTTGTGGAGGTTTTAAGGTGAATTTAGTGAAAGAAGTGAAGAAGGAGAGAGATGGAATCATAAAAGACACCAAAAAGTGCAAAAGGAGAAGCCGCAACTGCCGCTCAGCGGCAGTTTACCGCTGAGCGACACTCAGGAAGTCACGTTGGATCCGTTGAGGGGCAGAATGGCCGTTGAGGGGAGAAAATAACTCACGCACTCACCGCTGAGCGGTACTTTACCGCTGAGCGACACACTTATGGGCTTGGGCCTGAATTTTCTGTAATTTTAGAATAGTATATAAGCTTTAGGACGTCCTAGGGTTTGCATCTTTGGCAGAAACGAAGCAAACACTCTCTCTTCCACCCCTTTGAAGGAGGATCTTGGATGCTCAGGCTACCTCTTCACCTTTCTAGGGTTTTATCCTTCATTCTTTCATTATTGTTCATCTAGGTTCACCAT